>CM062627.1:57895604-58162608 GCA_025617555.3 Puccinia polysora
TGAAGGTGCTATGTGACCTCAAAATGGATACCGCCAACCCAGTCATGGCTCCTGTCCTGCTGAATCTCCACCACCTTGCCTCCTGCAACTCTCCGCCCTTTGATGTGAAGACAATGCAGAAAGTCGTGGGGATGTTAATTCATCTATCCATCCATAAACAACCCAAAATCACCTTTGAGGTTAACATACTGTTGGGCCATGCCAACAGTCCAACTGAGTCTCATTGGAATGTGGCAATAAACCTTCTGCAATACCTCAAGGGCACCTTGTCAGTAGGTTTGCACTTCCACCAAGCTGCCAATAATGGAGCCAAACTTTGCAGTTGGGCTTATGCCAACTGTGCCACCTCCACCATTACTCCCAAGTCAACCATGGGGTATGTAATTACTCTATAAGGAAACCCTGTCTGCTAGGCCACCAGGAAGCAACACTTTGTTGCTCAGTCCACTACAGAGGCAGAATTCATCTCTATGAATGCGTGTGCCAAGCAGGTAAGGTGGTTGTCCAACCTAATCCATGGTCTTGGCGTGTCAATCTCCCATCGGGTCATCATCAACAACAATTGTGGCACCAATTTTTTGAGTAAGGAAGCGCAGTTGAACCCCAACTCCAGGCACATTGAGGTCCCGTATCAATTTCTTTGCAAGCTAGTGGCCAACAAGTTACTCTCTGTCTTACACTGCCCATCGGAAAACATTATTTCTGATTCTCTCACCAAGGCACTAGGGTATGTTAAGGCTTTTCAAGCTTGGAATTTACTCCTCCTGATTCCAGCCGGGTCAAGGAGGAGTGTCAGCTCATTTCCCGGCTGCAAATCTGGCCTCTGAGGCAATGCACGCGCCTGCTCTGTGCAGAGAGAAGCCAAGTGTCCTGCAATCATAAGGAGGGAACATTGGACACAAGAGGAGGAGTGGAGGAGGACAAACAACTTGAGGATTCACCCCATCACAAGCTCATGATCAATTTCCAAAACATCACTTGCTTTTTGAAACATCATCTTGTCAAGAAAAGAGGGTCTAGGGGGAGCAACATCAACACTCACTCCCTTCACCCGTATATGTCTCATCAGCCAAAGTTCAAGCTAGTTGAGTGGCGTCAGGAGGTAATCTTTATCACTTTCTCATCCTTCTCCTGTTCTTTCTCATGTCTCTCAGTGATTCCTCAAGTCCTTCATTCTCCCAATCACCACTCAGTATTAATTATTCATGTTCTCAAATTATTGCTGTTCAGTTATCTTATTTCCATAAGAGCTACTTAAACTAAGACTGTGACTGCAATGAAGATTCTTCATTTTAAAATCTCACAATCCTCCACAGTTTTCCTATCATGTGATTGATCCATCTCAATTTTAGTTGCCAATTTCTTAAAGCATTTAACTCTGCCTCAGTGGAAGAATGAGTAATATTTTGTTAACACTGGCTGGTGTAATAAATAGGTGCTCCTCTGAAAAAGCAAATGAAACCAGTCTTCATATTCCTGGTTTCAGCATTGTCCGCCCATGTTGCGTTGCTTTAGAAAGTCAAACTATTAATGCTATGTTTCTCTGAGATTTTCAGGCACTGGTCTTTGATTCCTGTGAGGTACTTCCAAACCTTGAATACTTTTTTCCAATGTTTTATGCCTGTTTTTTTGGAAAAACGGGTGAGGGAGGAAACTGCAAAGCTTATGTTGGGTTGAGCCAGTTGAGCAATAAGGTTGAGCCTCCTAATTGTAGAGCAATTTTTGACGTTCATGTGGTTCATCTCTTCCATTTCTTCTTCAGTGCCAGGAGTTAGCTGAAGACCCGCAGTGCATGGATGTTTGAAAATGGGCAGTTTGTCATCTTCATTTCTTTGAGACCCCTCTCTATGTGTAAAGAAAGTGAGAGTTTAATGGAATACTGGTCTTGTTCAACTTTCATCCCAAGCAGAGTGTTAGGAGGATGATTTGATGAGTTGGGAAACTTATTGAGAAAGCTAGTTTTGAAATTTTCAACATCACCCACCATCAGCAGGTTGTCCACATGTCCAAAGATGGCTTATTTTTTGTTGTTTCCTATGTATAGGCAGGTATTGGCATTGGATGGTGTGAAACCTTGGAGTTGAATCCATTTTCTCAGATTATGGTACCAGTTCTTGGGAGCCTGCTTAAGTCCATGGAGCAATTTCTTCAGCTTGAGGATTGCACTCTTCCGTTTGGAACCCATTGATTGTCTTCTGTACAGATCTTCATCCAAGGGAGCATTTAGAAACACCCCCTTCATGTCAAATTTTAGGATTGGGAGATCCCTTTCTACAGCTAATAGTAATACAGCTCTGAGAGAGGCAACCTTTCCAGTTGGTGCATAAGTTTCAAGGTGGTCTACTCCGTACCTTTGATTAAAGCCTTGAACACAAACCCTTGTTTTGAAGGTTTTGTGTCTTCCGTGAGTGTATTTCTTGATTTTAAAGGCGTATGTCACATTCAGCATGTTTTTGGGCTCTTCACCAAAGTAATCCTCCCACACACCAAGTTCTTTGCAGGTGTTGAGTTCTACATCTAAAGATTTGTGCCAGGGTTTTGACATCATGGCTTTGTGTACATTCTTGGGAACCAAAGTAGATGAATGATGATAGCGCTGGGGCTTGTTGATGCAGTTATGATCTCTGAGAACTTGGTTGGGGGTTTGACTAACGTTAAGCTGATTGATGACCGTCTCCTTGTCACTTCTGGAGTCCTCCAATTCTGGTTCAGATTTAACTATTTGTTCTTCAACTGGTGTGGCTTGATCATCTGATTCAACAGGTTGCAGGTTCAATTTTTGATGGATGATGTCTGTGTTTATCTGGTTGTTTACTTCTTCTGGCCATTTGTCCTGTAAGGGGGGCTTTACCTTATTCAATCTGACATGATTGGTCTCTATCACAGCTGCCAACTCAGTGAGCGCCCGGTTAGCTCAAAAGGTAGATCCTATGTCTTTTAACCATGAAGAATAAAATGACTGGATAAAGTGGCAAACCAGGAGCACTGTTTTATTCCAAGGGCAAACTGATGTGATTGAGTGAAACAAGAATTTGTACAGTGATCTGGGATAAGAGGAGATGCAACCAACAGAAGGGCTAAGAGATGTAGGCTCTATAGCTCCACATGCAACTCTAAAATACTAAGATTTGGACACATTTGTGGACACTATGGAGAGGATTTTTTGTATTGAGGATCATGACAGACAGAAAGAAATATATGATGAAAATGGAGTGACGGCATAGGTTGGTGCTGTTGGAGGTGTTGAGCAACCTATCTTGAGACTTTCTGGTAAGCATGGGTAGACCTGTATAATTGAGGTCATTCAATCAGTATGAGGAGCTAGATCAGAGTGTTGAGTTAGTGTATGGCATAAACAGCATAGAGATTGTTGCAGACCTTGTTGTGATGGATTCAATGAATGGTGAGGGAAACTTCAAGATTTGAGAATAAAAGGGAAAAGGATGTTTTATTCTGGTGAGATGAAGAGAGGAATGAGAGGAATGGTAGAAGATCTCCTGCGGATACTGGAGAGCCAGAGATTATTGGCTTGAGGAGACCCAAGAGGAGCTAGATTTTGAGTGTCTGCATCATTCCAATGAACATGTGTGACAGAATCAGAGGTAATATCCAACAGGCTGATTTGAAGGAAATCAAGATGTAGTCAATGAAAAGGTTTGGACAAGGTTGGGAGAGAGTTGGAGTGTGGTTTGCGCCAAATCTTGGATTGTGAGCACACCTTGCACTTGGCAGACCAAGGGAATGGGATTGGAGTTGGTAGGTTGTTTAGGGGTAGGAACTTCTTAAAGTACCAATTGGATGGGTGGCCCAAAGGGATATTCCAGTCAAGATTGGCGCTGGTGACCTTAGATAGTTTGATGCAGGACAAAGCCTTGTGCTGAGAAATGTAAAGATTTCCAATACGCGGGAATTGGTAAACAATTTGGTTCCCAAGTTTGACTAGTACTATGTGGTGCGTGTGTACCACCTTCAGCCCATGATCTTCTACCTTATTTTCTGGAATAAGATTTCAAGGGCCTTTGGGTGCATAGAATACACAGTGAATGGTGGCACCCCCAATATTCAACTTTCCCACATGTGTTATGTTCATGCTTCCACCTTAGATGTTGATTTACTTTTGAATTGGTTGAGGATCTTGAAGCAGAGATAGATTTCAGAAATTTGACCTTGAGGCTCCTGAGTTGTAAATCAGTTCTTTTGCAAAGCTGTCCAAGTCATTCAAACTTTAAATTGTGTCTTCCTGGATTAGGTAACCATAGTCTTCTGATTCTTTGTGTTGCTTGGTGGTGGTGATGACATTGTCTTGAGGGGCTCTGCTGTTGAGTGTGTTGGCTTCTTCTTCCATGGATTTCACAGGGCAGGAGCTATTGAGTTGCTGGATTTCCCAATCTAGTCATTCAATCTGGGCAGTGATGCCCCATCGATACTGATCCTGAGGGTTCTTTTTTGTAGGCACAATGGATTGAGGCTTCAATTTTTGTTGTCCTGGGTCCTTGATTGGCGCGAAATTGGTAAAAATAGTGGTTCAATTATCTTTTTGGGGTCCCATGGCGTAGTATGTTGACTTGGCAGAGTTGGATTACCGCCTTGAGTATTCTAGAAGGACCCTTGGGGCCACGTTTTCCACAATAAAAAAATACAAATCTTAGAGAATGGAGACCAGGCTTGACATCATTTCATCAAGACGCAGGCTCTCAATGAATATGATTGCAGCCAATCCAGTGGAGACATTCATGATTTTTTTGCTGGAGGCAACCCTTTGATCATCTCGCACAGTTTTATGTATGTGTTTTTAAACTCAGATGTTTGTTCTTGTAGGCTCTTCCCTGGTTTGTAATTTAGATTGACCAACCAAATGAGGGAGTCCCCAATTACTACAAGTGATTTTTCTCCACATTTGGCAGCTAACGCTTGTTAAGCCTTGTTTAAATTGGACTTTCTTGACTTGATGCATGACTGAAGGTCCTTTTTGACGGAGTTTCTGAGTAAACTGAGGGCTAGCGCATTCTTTCTTTGGTAGGTTTTTGATCCAGTGTTTGATTTTTTCCACTTGTCATCTATAATCTCCTCATTTCCTTTCCCAATTATAATTTCTTCAAAGGTGCTTTACCAGCCATGCCAGTTGTGGCAATTCAGTTTTAAAATTTTTTCTTTGGTTTAATATTCATCTTTGGAGTTGTCCAAATAGGGGATGTTGATTTGGTGACCCCCAGGGTTGGCAATTGGTGAATTGAGTCCTGTTGGTTCTGTTATCTGCTCAAGAGTCTTAATTGCCAAGATTTTACTCTTGCTACCATGTACAATTCTTTGATTATTTCAGACTCTTCATTTAAGCACATATATATAGACTCTTGTAGCAGTATAAATATGAACAGATTGATTGAGACACAAGAGTGTGAGTAACATGAAATGACAATGTTAAATGAACAATTGCTCTTCCTGTGCGCCGCTCCTCTCAGCTACACTCAACCTGGCAGCTACACTCAACCTGGCGCGGACTCTGATACTGTATTAACTCATCCTCATCTTTCACACGCAACTCCCCAACCCCCGGGGGTATTTGGTCTCATTCAAGACTCACTCTTCCACGAGTAATAGTGGTAGGGGGGGCCACATGACTTACAACAAACTACTACCTCAATCACAACAACTCTCATCTAATCGCGAACTCAACACATCAAACTCAGCATCTTGACCGTCAACATCACCTCATCAAATCAATCTCTTTCTCCATTTCTTTTCTTTTCTTTCTCTATTCTTTTTATATCTTTTCTTTGCTTGTTTTTATCTCGACTACTGGGCTCATCAACTCTGCTATCTATCATGAACTGACTGGTAAGACTTTTGTACACCACCAACTCTCAACACACAATGATTCTTACTCTCCGCTGTTCTACTCTTATCAAGTCTTCCTAATCATTCCTCTAAATCTTCTCATTGTGTCTCTTCCATCAACTCATCTTCTCAAGTCTCAAGCCACAGCTGTTCCTTGCTTGATGTTTGTTCTGTTTCTTTTCTTTCTTCATTTTCTTTCATTTCTATCTTCAAATATTCTTACACTGATAACTATACTGGCACAGCCCTCTTTGATCAATAACAATCTCAGTTTCCCTCAGTCACTCAACACGGTTAAAAGCCGAAGCCATTCCGACAAATTTGACCGAGCAATGGAGGGATCTAGCAACAATGGCTTTCGCCAAATAATTCTCAAGGCTGCTTTGGAAGCTGTTCCGATACTAACTGACGAAAATTACTCCATTTGGAAGGACAAGATGACCATGTTACTCGAGCTTAAAATAATCGCAAATTTTGCCACATTGCACTCAAGAATGCGAATTCAAATGAAATCAACCTGCTCCATCAAACCTTTGGACACGCGAGTCCGCACAGCCTCAAAAACCTGTTTTCGTCACTGTCCTCCAAATCTATCTCTGACTTCCAATGTAAAGATTGCGTATTCTCTAAGATCTCCAAATCTCCCTTTAAAAACATTTTGACTGCCTCCTCCAAGCCTTTTGAACAACTTCATATTGACTTGATCGGCCCAATAACACCCTCATCTCAAAACAATATGAACCATATCATGTCAATTGTGGATAATTTCTCCGGATAAATTTCAGCAATCCCTCTTCAACACAAATCAGACGCCTGTCAACAACTCAAGATTATCTTAAATCACGAAAATCAAAAGCTAAATTGCTTTCCCGCAACTGTTTGCACCGACGGAGGCGGGGAATTTTCCTCAACTGAAATTAAAGACTATTTCAAAACTAACTCTATTCAACACTTGATCTCAGAACCATATCACCACGAACAAAACGGAAAGGTTGAGAGAGCCAACCAAACTCTCACTGAATCAATCAGGTCTATTCTTCAAAGCTCCAAACTACCTCTCAATCTTTGGGCTGAAGTTTCCAAGTCAGCTTGTCTTGTCTTGAATCACATCCCAAAAAGTCCTAACGCTCCTTCTCCTTATCAATTGTTCATTGGTCAAACTCTCCCCATTAGCTATTTCCACCCTATTGGGTCAAAGATAGTATATCTCGATAAAAAAATCAATTGGGGTGAAAATTTTAAGGATCGTGGGCTTCTGGGTACCCTTGTGGGTTATAACCCCAATTTTCTGTCCTACCAAATAATCAAACCTGATAACTCTATTATTTCCTCCAAGCACGTCAAGGTACTCAAGAATGAAATCTCGTCTCAAGAAGTCCCTGATTCTCCACCAGTAGAAAACTCTCTTCAAATCCATTTTGATGACGACTTGCCGCTGCCTGTCCCAAACAGCTCTTCCTTGACTGCCATCACATGTGAACCAATCAAATTAACCAAAAGCCCTTCTTCCTCCAACGTTGTAACTTCCCCTGTCTCTTCTTCTTCTACGTCTCTTGCGAATGCTCAAAACATCAATCCAATTGACTCGGAATCTGAGACCTCTGAAGATCTGACACGCCTTCTCGTTCCAAGTTACTCCCTTTGAGATCAATCTACTCTAAATCCTCCCCAACAATACGGATACCATCATTATTACGTACCAAAGACTTTTGAACAAGCAAGAAAATGTGCCAACTCTCTCAACTGGGAAACCTCTATGGACGCTGAACTCAATGGGATTGAAACTCTCAAGGTGTGGGAAGATTACAATGGTCCTGAACCGACTAATCCTCTCAACACTACTTGGGTGTATTGTCTCAAGGACAACTGCCATGGAGACCCACTCATCTATAAAAGCCGACTTTGCGTTCAAGGATTCAATCAGATTTACGGATTTGATTTTCAAGATACCTTCTCTCCAACCGGCAAAGCTGCCTCTCTACGCATAGCCTTATTATTCGGGCTCTTTCACTCTCATCCAATCACTCAATTTGATGCAAAAAGTGCCTTTCTTCACGCTCCGTTGACCGACAAAGTTATAATTAGAAGACCCAAAGGATCAAAAAGAAAGTTGGAATTCCTCATTCTACAAAAGTCCCTCTATGGCTTGAAAAAAGCTCCAGCCAACTGGTTTCATACTTTAACCTCCTGGATTCGAGAGCAGGGATTTCATGAATCAATATCTGATCCTTGCTTGTACATCCATCCAGATTCAAATTCAGTTCTCTTCTTTCATGTCAACAATCTTATTCTCGTTGGCCTCAGAAACAACTTTCAAAATGAATTCTTAAAAAGATTCCCAAATTCCAGTCATCACGAGCCAAACACTATCCTGGGCATGACTTACGAACGCATTGACAACAAAATACTCTTATCTCAACCAAAACATATCAAACATGGACTGGAGGAACTAAAGATGACAGACTGTAAACCCTCTTCCATTCCGCTCTCAGCTAATCTCAATCTTTTGCCGGCGTCTGATGAAGAGCATGAAGAATTCAAGTCGCTCAACATTAACTATTGATCTTCTGGTTTTGTTATCAATTACATCGCTTGTCTTACTTGTCCTGATCTAAGCTTTGCCGTCTCCAGTCTCGCTCAATTCTGTGAAAGGCCAGGCATCAGTCACTGGAGAGAAGTCAATAGATGCTGGAAATACTTACACGCCACAAAAAATCTGAAACTCACTCTTCAAATAAACAACTCAAACACTCAAATTGAATCTTACAGCGATGCAACTTGGAGCAATGACTTGGAAACAAGGCGCTCCCAATCCGGACACCTTTCCCTTCTTTTCAACTCTCTCATATCTTGGAGTAGCTACAGACAGCGCAATGTGACTCATTCTACGACGGAGTCCAAATTAGATCCATTAGCGGACTCATTCCTCGAAAACATTTGGATGCAACACTTGGTGGCTGAACTGTGGAAGAAGAAAGTTTCACCCAGTGTCCATTTCATAGATAACAAAGGCCTGGATGATAAACTCAAAAAGTTTGGGTGTAATTCCAAAACTCGCCATATTGATATCAAGACCAAGGCTCTCCGCGAAGCACTCCACCTTGGGAATTTAATTATCAAACTCATACCCGCTTTGGACATGAAGGCCGATGGTCTCACAAAAGCTCTCCCTCTTTCCTCTCTTTCTTCTCTTATTCAATTAATTGATCCATCCTTCTCAACTCGAACTCCAGTCTAACAAGTCATGGGGGGTGTTAAATGAACAATTGCTCTTCCTGTGCGCCGCTCCTCTCAGCTACACTCAACCTGGCAGCTACACTCAACCTGGCGCGGACTCTGATACTGTATTAACTCATCCTCATCTTTCACACGCAACTCCCCAATCCCCGGGGGTATTTGGTCTCATGCAAGACTCACTCTTCCACGAGTAATAGTGGGAGGGGGGGCCACATGACTTACAACAAACTACTACCTCAATCACAACAACTCTCATCTAATCGCGAACTCAACACATCAAACTCAGCATCTTGACCGTCAACATCACCTCATCAAATCAATCTCTTTCTCCATTTCTTTTCTTTTCTTTCTCTATTCTTTTTATATCTTTTCTTTGCTTGTTTTCATCTTGACTACTGGACTCATCAACTCTGCTATCTATCATGAACTGACTGGTAAGACTTTCGTACACCACCAACTCTCAACACACAATGATTCTGACTCTCCGCTTTTCTACTCTTATTAAGTCTTCCTAATCATTCCTCTAAATCTTCTCATCGTGTCTCTTCCATCAACTCATCTTCTCAAGTCTCAAGCCACAGCTGTTCCTTGCTCAATGTTTGTTCTGTTTCTTTTCTTTCTTCATTTTCTTTCATTTCTATCTTCAAATATTCTTACACTGATAACTATACTGGCACAGCCCTCTTTGATCAATAAAAATCTCAGTTTCCCTCAGTCACTCAAAAGACAATAACAGTGAGGAGTGATGGTAATAAAGATAGTGTTTGTTAACTGCACTTGAAATCCAGCAGGTGGTCTCAAGTTGACAGTTGCAGGCAGAATTTCAGTTTGGACTAACATGATAGACTGAGGGTCAATAATGGAGGGGATTCAGTTCAAAAAGAAAAGAATAGGAGACAATTGAGGGCAGATACCCGTTGCACCTCCGTTTGGGATAGTCCTACCTCCTCCTGGAGTCTGCAACAGGAGTTGAGGATTGGTTGCTGGAGTATATGGACCAAATATTGAGGATGGTCAGTGGATAGGGAAATGGGTTGAGAGAAAGGCAGGATGAAAAATATGGAGAGGGAAGGGAGATCCCTGAAGAATTGCTGGGCAATGCGGGAGATGACTTTTTGTCTTGGCTGGACCCTGCTGTTGGCCTGCAGCGCGCTTACTGGGCTTGCAGTGTAGAGACTCCTGTGGGATTTTTATAAATAAAAGTAGCAAATAGCTTGCTGGCAGTCCTTGAAGGGGAATTTAGTAATACTTCTTCTCCTTTGGAGTATTAGTATATACTAAGAGTGGTTTTGGATTGCCTGCCCTTCTAGTACTATAGTAAGTCTGCGCAATAATTTATTTAAATTAATGGCTGGTTTCTTTGAGACTTAAAATAGGTCTCAAAACAGACCTAGATTAATTATTAACTGTGATATTGGTAGGATTTGTTGAAGAATAGACCAGATGTATTGGACTATTGGTTAATTTATTGATCAGATTATGTTTGATCTTAACCAATACCCCAATATTAAAGGGTTCAAGGTTTTATCAAAGGGCTGGTTCAGGAGAGGACCCAAGGATGGGTTTACCCACAGGGGGCTGGGCAGAGGAAAGGTTGGTAGTTTCCTTTTGTTTTGCTCTCTTTCTTTTTAAGGGTTATTTATTAACTAATGGGTGGGGTTTCTTTAATATGGTGCTGAATATTTAGTTCACAGAAGAACCCTTATTCAAGCACTTGATGGGTGGTTTAATTGGTTAAAGATGGGTACTAACTTGGTTTCCGATTTCTTGTTTTCCTTTTATAATTGATTCACTACTAATATTTTATCTGGGTAGGTACCACAGATAGATGGGTTGGTGGAGTGAGTAGGGATGGGTGATAAATAGGCCAGATGGAATGATGATACAACTTGGATAGGGCAGAGAGGCCCTCCTTAAATAGAAAGTCCTGCCCACAGGGGTGCTCAAGGCTGCCCCTGAGGGTTCTCCCTGTTCTGGTGAGGAACAGTGAGCTACAAATACATGAGACATTTTAGCTGGTTGGAAAAGTCTTGTAAAGTTACATGAGGCATTTATGATTGTTGTAAAAAGCTGGTAAAGGGGTTTCATGCATGCACAGCCCTGCATAAACTGCTGTGAAGTGCAGATACAATGTATTCCTGTGCAGTACTGATGGTTGGTCTGGTGCTACTTTATTATCCCTACATGTGCTGCTGTTCATTCACTGGTGATTTTGTTTGGTGCTGCATGGTCTTGACTGCCTGCATATATTGCTGTGTAGTGCTGTGGTTGTTGTTACTGGTGGTTTGTTTGGAATCACATGCTTCTGACTACACAAATTGCTGTGTGGTGCTGTGGTTGTTTGGTACTGCATGGTTCTGGTAGTTTGTTTGGTATCACATGCTTCTGTCTGCATAAATTGCTGTGTGGTGCTGAGGTTGTTTGGTACTGCATGGTTCTGGTAGTTTGTTTGGTATCACATGCTTCTGACTACATAAATTTCTGTGTGATGCTGGGGTTGTTTGGTACTGCATGGTTCTGGTAGTTTGTTTGGTATCACATCCTCCTGCATATATTTCTCCTGTATACTTTTGCACAGTCTTCTGTATGTATGTTTGCTTATTTGTTTGTTCCTGGTTGAGACTGGTTCCACTCCCCCCTGCCTGTACTGTTCCTGTACACTTCTGCACAGCCTCTTGTACGTATATTTGCTTGCTTTCTGGGTGAGGTGATAGGAGCTGAACTAGCTTTACTGCCTCCTGTATCTGTATTGCTGTATTCTGGTTGGGGTGACAGAGTTGGTGTATGGTCCTGGTCTTGAGGATAAGCTGCCACTGGTATGTACTTGAGGGTTAGATAGGTATGCCTTATGTCTTCCACAGAGATGTGACACCTTTTCAGCGTATTGTCTCTATTGCTGTAACAAGCTGTGACAAATACCTGCAAAATAACACAATAACAAGTGTTATATGAAAGATTGGAGGTTCTTATTGCAACAAAGGACCAATAGAAGAAGATGCACAGGTGTGCTGAAAAGTAGTTACAAGAAAATAAAGAAGAAATGAAATGAGAGTTAAGAAGTGATAATTCGACAAAAGTAGATGAGTTAAATTGAAGAAGGATCTCACTACTAGACAGATCTTGAGATGAGTGATGACTCAAATGATAGAGGGGTCAATGGTGGTTTTGTGGAGATGAGTCAATGGTGGAGTTGATGGAATGTGGACGAGTGGGAATGAGGACGAAAAGGTTAGAATGATTGAGGATTGAGTTGAAGATGATGGGCGGTGATGAGTAGGTTGAATCAAGGTTGAGAGTATGTTGAGTCGAGGATAATAGGAGGAGTATTTGAGGATTGGGCAAAGAAGGAATTGAAGGATCTGAAAAAGAGGATAGTTGGATGGATGATGAGTGGAAGAGAGGAAGTCGGATGGGGAATGAAACGAGGAAGAGATGATTGTAAGAGGATAAATGAAGGAAGCGTCGTCAAAGGGGACAGAGATGATTTGGAAGAGGGTCATGTCTAGATTTGGAGTGTCCTCATTCGAGGTCAGAACTGAGGGAGCGGGGATGTCATTCGTAGGAGTCAGTCATCTCTTAACACGCCGCCATGTCTAGGAGTGAGAGGATGTAAGATTGTGGACGTGAGTAAGGTAACTGAGGGCTTGATCGCTGGCTTGGTGAGACAGTCGGCTATCATGCGGCCGGACGGAATGAGATTGGTGATGAGATGTCCCTTATCTTTTTGTTTGCGCAGCCATTGTATCTGAGTGTCGACGTGTTTCAACGCGCCATGGTGAGAGTCGAGATTGACAATGTCATGCACAGCCTTGTTGTCTATGTTTGCGCAGTGAGAGAGCTTGAGATTGGGATTTAGTTCGAGAAGAAGGTTTGTAAGCCAGATCTTCTCTTGAGTGGCGAGAACCAGGGCTTTAAGTTCACCTTCCGTGGATGACAGTGAAACAGTCAATTGTAGTTTGCTATGCCAGGCTACAGGACATCCGTAAAGGAGGATTAGGAATCCCGTGTGACTTCTGCAAGTGGAAGGGTCGTCGGCACCATCGGAGTTGCTGAAACACTTGAGATTGTACTTGAAGGAGGTGGATTTGAGGCGGAGAGCCATAGAACGCGTGGACTTTAGATATCGCCAGGCAGGTTTCATTTCATTCCAGTGAATGGTACCAGGTTTGGAGTTGAAGCAAGAAAGGTTGGATACGGCGTAGGAGAGATCAGGGTGTGTACGACTTGCAATGAAGTTCAGATAGCCAGTCGCCGATTGATAATTGATCCCCAGGTTGATGAAATTGTTGTGCTCAAGATCGGAAGCCCCCCTGAGCTTTACGTTGGGGGTCATTGGAGTTGATATCGGCTTGGCGTTAGACAGTCCGAGCTCGGAGAGAGCAGTTTTGATGTGATCAGGTTGGTGAAGGAGTTGAAGAGAGGTGTCGTGAATGAGATGGTTGCCTAGGATCTTCCTTATAGGCCCCTTGTGAGAAATGTTGAAATTATCCTTTAATTTGAGGCAAAAGTAATTTGATTTGCCGACGATGACGAGATCATCAACGTAGACAAAGACTTCAGTGGACAAGGATCTATTAACAAAGAGGCAAGGATCGGATACCAATGTGACGAAGCCTTGCTTGAGGATCCAGGATCGAAAGGTATCGGACCAACTTTTAGGGGCTTGCTTCAGTCCGTAAAGGGCCTTTTTCAGTCGAAGATAGGGAAATTTGGAGGGGTATACCTTGGGACACTTAATGTAGGTTTCTTTGTCTAGAGGAGCGTGGAGGAAGGCGGCTTTTATGTCCATCTGAGTTGTAGGAAGGTTATGGTGAAAGGCGTATACGAGGAGGGTTCTAAGAGTGGTGATGAGGCCAGTTGGAGCGAAGGTTTCCCCGTAGTCAATAAATTCCTTCTGCTTGAACCCCTGGACGCAAAGGCGGGATTTGAAAATTACCCCTTCGCCAGAAGGATTGTCCTTGAGCCGGAAGAACCAGGTGGTAGAGAGGGCTCTCTTTCCTAAGGGAATGGAGTAAAACCCCTCCCACACATCTAGGCGTTTGATGCTGTCGGTTTCAACCTTCATGGATTTCAGCCAGTGAGGACAGTCCGGAGAATTGAGGACCTCCGAGTAGTTTTGAGGAATGGTCCTGGCAAGAAATCTGTAGCGTATAGGGGGCTTGAGAGTAGATCAATCTCTGAGAGTTTGAGTTGAAGGGTTTGTGAGTTTGTGGGAGATGAGATTGTTCTTGGAGTCAGATGAGGAGGAGGTTTCAGAGTTATTAGACGCTTCAATGGCAGTTGGAATGAGGGTTGGTGAACCAAAATTGGAGGAGTTCTCAGCTTGTTCAAGAAGGGATTCAGACGAGACGGGAGTAGACTGTGGATTGGAAGGGGAAGTGGAGGAGGATGAGGTAATGGGATTGGAGGAGTTGAGAATATCAGTTAGTGTTTGGTTAAGGGAAAGTAAGGGATCAAAAGGGGATTCGCAAGAACTGGAGGAAGGGAGAAGAGTGTGATTTTCAAAGATTTTCACGTGTTTGGAGCGGATTACATTGTTGATGGAGGGACAGAAGACACGATAGGATTGCAGTTGTAAGTCAAATCCTACCAGTATTCCCTCAATTCCTTTCTCCTCGAACTTGGATGATGGTGGATGACGCTGGTTGAGGACTATCGTCTTCGATCCAAGGATGTGAACAATTCCGAGATTAGGGGATGATCAATTCCACAATTCGAATGGAGATGTCTTGGTCAATGGCGAGGGAATGAGGTTTTGTAGGGTACAACAGCCATAGATGACTTCGTCCCAGAGATCCAGAGGTATGTTCATGTCAAGCATAGTCGTACAAGTGGCTTCGATGAGTGTCCAATTTGCTCGTTTGGCTATTGGGTTGTGTTGAGGCGTATATGGTTTGGATGTGGAGTGGAGAATCCCCTCCTCGTTGAAGAAGGAACTGAGTCTGGAATTGACAAATTCGCCGCCATTGTCGGAGTGGAATTGTTTTAGTTTTTTGGAGAAGAGGTTGGAGTGAATACAAATGAACTTGATGATCTCGTCGGTTGCTTTGGATTTGAGTTTGAGAGGGATGCACGTCTTGAAGCGGGAATGACTGTCAGTGAGAATCATGGAATATTGATTTCCTGTTTTGGACATTGGCTGTATGGGTCCACAGAGATTGGCGTGTAGCTCATCAAATCGTTTGTCTCTTTGAGGAAACTGCCCCTTGAATGGGGAGCAATGAATTTTACCTTTGGCGCACGAGACGCAGCAAGTGTTGTCCCAGCGGATCTTGGGAAAGTTGCGTGAGAGGAGTTTGGTGGATACTGGATGAGGATGCGCAAAGCGCTTGTGGAGTGTTGAGAGAGTTAGAAAGGAAAAAGCATTGGGCATTGTAGGATGAGTCAATTCCTATACAATCAATAGGTTGTCTTGGATTCGACCTTCCAACACAGTCAGATCATCAAGAGTGACCTTGAACGAGCTCGGATCGGTTCTTATCAATGAGCACCCTCCCATGATCAGTTGACCTAGGGAGATCAGGTTAACGGCAATTTCAGGAACGTAGAGCGAGTCTGTGAGGGTGATAGAGGAGTTAGAGGTGATGATTGAGGCCGAGCCTATCCCATTTGAACTTATTGACGAACCCAGTTTTCCTGTTTGGATTTTGGTCTGGTTATTTTCCAGGAAGTCAAAGAAGCGGGAGGAATTGAACATGCTCTGTGACGCGCCTGAGTCTAGAATTAATTGGTCTCTTGATAGGTTGAGAGAGTGGGTCATGGCAAAGCTGAATGCCAGATTTGCCGTGGCCTTATTGGGAGGATTGGATTTTTGACTGGTGTTGGTGTTTGGCGAGGAGGTGTAATTGGGTTGAAGATGGGGGTAAAGCCAGAAGCAGCGATCTTTGGGATGGTTGGCTTCGGGGTTATGCCAGTTGGATTTGCATTGGAGGGTTTGTTGGTGCGTAAGTAGGGCTGACGCCTGAGTTCCAGTGGCAACCTTGTGTTTGACTTGGTTAAGATGTCGCAGTACAAGGTCGCCATCGATCTTATTTTCTCCTAGCGAGTGCGTGATTTTGGTCTTAAGGTGATCCAGTTGAGGCGGAAATTTATAAATAATGAGGTATGCCACAATATCATTGTCCATCTTTATCCCGATTTTGGCGATTTGAAGCAAGCAAGCTCTGACTTCTGTGATGAATTTCTTGATATTCTTGGGGTTGAACTGAAGGTTCAGGAAGTGGAAGAAGACCCGGGATTGATTGGCGGTTTGCGAAGAGGCGAAAAATTCATTGATTGATTTCAAGAGAGCAATCCCGTCGGCTAGGTGGTTTTCCTTAACGCAATTCACGTAGGTTCGGTTGTCCAATTTAGCAAGGATATAACCCACGATTTCGAGATTAACTTCAGCAGGGCATTTGCTAGGTTCGGGAGAGGTCAGCCAGTGGGAAATCCCTTTGAGTGAGAAGATGGTGAGGATTTTGGATCGCCAGAGGGAGAAGTTTGAGTGATTGAGGTTGGGAATTGAGTCTGTCAGAGTCTTCAAAAGTGAGGAGGATGAGTCTATTGGTCCTGGGGTCGTCATTCTGCTATTTGGCTTTTAACCGTGAAAGATTGGAGGTTCTTATTGCAACAAAGGACCAATAGAAGAAGATGCACAGGTGTGCTGAAAAGTAGTTACAAGAAAATAAAGAAGAAATGAACTGAGAGTTAAGAAGTGATAATTTGACGAAAGTAGATGAGTTAAATTGAAGAAGGATCTCACTACTAGACAGATCTTGAGATGAGTGATGACTTGAATGATAGATGGGTCGATGGTGGTTTTTGGAGATGAGTCAATGGTGGAGTTGATGGAATGTGGACGAGTGGGAATGAGGACGAAAAGGTTAGAATGATTGAGGATTGAGTTGAAGATGATGGGCGGTGATGAGTAGGTCGAATCGAGGTTGAGAGTATGTTGAGTCAAGGATAATAGGAGGAGTATTTGAGGATTGGGCGAAGAAGGAATTGAAGGATCTGAACGAGAGGCTAGGTGGATGGATGATGAGTGGAAGAGAGGAAGTCGGATGGGGAATAAAACAAGGAAGAGATGATTTTAAGAGGATAAATGAAGGAAGCGTTGTCGAAGAGGACAGAGATGATTTGGAAGAGGGTCATGTCTAGATTTGGAGTGTCCTCATTTGAGGTCAGAACTGAGGGAGCGGGGATTTCATTTGTAGGAGTCAGTCATCTCTTAACATTATATGTCAGTTTTATCTTAATTTCAATGCTTATATCAGTACAACTCAACTAATACTACAGTATTAGGAGCAAAATAGCCACACCTTAAACCTTTATAAAAGGCAAGGGGCCTGGCTTTATATAAATAAAGCTCAAAGGAGATTTGCTTACACCTGGAAGCTCACACCCTTTATAGTAGCCAGAGAGGGCTACAACTCCAAAAGGGACCTTGAACTCAAATTTGAAGTTGTCTTATTGATTGTTGGATTGATGTGATATTAAATTGAAAGGCCCCAGTCAATCTTCTTGATTAAGTTTAATGGGCTTGTTAACTATGCAATATCTGGTTCAAATATAAAATGAGGAATAGGACTTATAGGGGCAAGACCCTCCTCTTTTATATTAACATGAGTCATCAGGGGACTCAGGGGACCATCAGGGGAGTAGACCACTGTCCTAGATTTCGTCTCCAGTGGCTGAGAGCCCCTTGTAATATTCCCCAATGAGTAGCAAAAATTACATACTCATTGGGGGTGATTTTCAATGTGAAGTTTAATCTAATCACCCCAAAAGGTATCATATAGACTGTAGATCATCCCAATAGCTTACTTAGAAGCCAATTGGACGCTCTCAGGGCTTCAGAATGAGTATACATCATCATGTAACTCTAAAACAGATCTTTCTTGGCATTTGTTTAAAGATTAAGACCATACTCTTAACCATACTATGGCTTATATTAGTATGTACATTCTTGGAAGATGATCTCACAGAGTTTATATGCCCCAATTGAGTTGAATGGCCTCTGTGTGTACTCTTGTCCAGCCTGTGGGGGTTCCTGAAAGTTATCCACAGGCTGGAAGGAGAGAAAAACAGAACATTAATAATAATTTACCCCTGTATGGGTTATGTTAAATGGAATTTATTAAAGAATATTATTTCCACAGAGGGAAATCTTTATGGATATTCATTGTGCATCCAAATAAACGCATCCTGGAGATTCCAACTCACATTTAAGTTATAAGATCTTCCATAACTTATAATATAATTTATCAAAGTTTTCATGTGATAAAATCTAGGTTAAAAACATACTATAAAATAATATTATAAAATATTTGTAAAAATACAAAATGCTTGATAACATCAGAATAGTGACACAATGGAGGCTTGAACACAAAACCTGGGTGTTCTGTAGGCAGAGCACTGAGTAATTACTTAACCACTGTACCAAGTAGACATATGAGTTGTGCAGACAATTGGACATCTATATATGTCTCATGGCTGACACTCCCCACCTCCAAAAGAAAATTACTCTATGAGAAATTTTCGGATCTATTCGAAGCTCTATATCTTCTAAAAACAATATCAGCATTTTTAATGTCCTTGGCTTCTAGCCATAGATCACTATCTGCTAGCTTATGTTTGAACCTCACTAGATATAATCTTACATCTTTCCCGTCTTTTCTAATGACCTTATGTTGCAGTATCTTATGCGGCATATCTTCACTAGCCTGTTCCATTGGTGGTACTACAACCCTGAGAACATTTCTTTGAGGGAAAGACTCTACTGGATCAATAAATTTTTTAACAAGACTAATTGGAAAAGTAGGATGTTTTCTGTCAAATTCTTTGGTTAAAATTACCTCCACTGCATTTTTACCATGAAGTGCTTTTACAACAAATGGACCAACAAAAGCATCCTTTAATTTTCTGTGTCCTGAAATATTATTAAAATTAACAGTAGAAATTAAAACCATGTCCCCTACTTTGAAGTCATGATCTCTATGACTTTTGTCCCACCTATTCTTATTATACTCTACTGCATTACTAACACACTTACTAGCATATGTTTCAGCCTTATTCATCTTTTCTCTAAAACAGTCAGCTGAAGGGTGTAACATTATAGTCTTACTTAGTAACATGTCCTTAGGCATGTGAGGTATCCAACCTGTTTCTAATTCAAAAGGGGAAATATTAGTTGTTGAATGCTTGCTTCAATTGTAGGCAAATTCTAAATCTGGTAAAAGAGATACCCAGTCATGAGTGTATCCATCACTGTCCTTGAATTTAATGCCATAAGCACAATATCTCCTGATCATGTCTTCCAAAGTTTGTATCATCCTCTCTGCTAGACCATCAGTCTGGGGATTATAAGCTGTTGAAAAGGATAATTTTGTCCCGACCAAATTAAAAAGGCTCTGCCAAAATTCAGATGTGAATTTTGGGTCCCTGTCACTAATAATATTTCTGGGGCACCCCACGTCACTGACAATACTGTTCCAGAATAGCATAGCTATGTCAATCGCAGAGCTATCTTTATAACATGGTAAGAATCTAACTCTCTTAGAGAATCTGTCAACCACCACTAGAACACAGTTCAAATTATCTTTACCCCCAGGGGGCAATCCAGACACAAAATCCATGTTAATAGTGTGCCATCTTTCTTTTGGTTCTTCTATAGTTTGTAATAGACCATACCTTTTTCCTGTGGAATTATTTGCTTTCTGGCATCTCTCGCAGGACTCACAGTATGAGCTAACACTGTTTCTCCAGTTAGGCCACCATGCTAGAATTTTAACCCTTTCTGAAGTTCTATCTTTTGAAAGGTGTCCAGAGCAAACATTTTCATGACATTCACTCAGAATCAATTGTATATGATCATCTTGTACTAACACTACTGAGCAGAAATGGGCAGACTTGTGATATATCAACCCATCTAAAAGGACAAACCTTCCTTCCAGGTAACCTTTCTTCCAATCTGCATCTAGTCCTTCAACAAGATTTTGTGCACTAGACTTAGATCTTAGTATCTCAAGGAGTAGTGATGAGTTCTTGTTGCTGGCATATGACTCAAGCACTGAGGTCCAGAAGCTTTGAGCTAAACTTGTGACTGAAATACCCATAATTGGTAGTGTGTCCACGTCGTCTTCTGGGTCATAGGCCGCATTATTGATGTCATTGGGTAGAGACCATCTGGATAACCCATCTGCATTCTTATGTACTAGCCCCTCTCTATGCACTATTGTCATGCACCCTCTCCATTGTTGAATAGCTATTTGCCATCTTAACATGTGTCTTTTAGGTGTTTTTAGGTTAAGAAGTGACTTTAGCGCTGTACACTCAGTAATGACTTCAAACTGACACCCATCCAAAAAGTAATACAACTTTTCCAGAGCCCAAACTAGGCACAAACACTCTAGTTGGGAGGCACCATACCTTTTTTCACTATCTTTGAGCTGTCTGGATATAAAACATATGGGTCCTTCAACTTGCTTGTGATTAACAATCTGAACCTGGTGTAATGCTCCTCCTAAACCTTCCATACATGCATCTACATATAACTTAAATGGTTTCTTAGGATCTGGGTGGAAAAGCAAAGGTGCCGAGGTTAGAAAACTTTTTAACAACTGATAAGCCTCAACTCTCTCTTTAGTCATTTCAAAAGAAACATTGGGACTACAGATTTTGTATAGACTGGAAGCTATTATGCCAAAATATTTAATATGTACCCTGTAGTAACCTGCAAAGCCTAAAAAACTTTTCATCTCCTTAATGCTGTTAGGAGTAGGCTTTAATAAGACTGCTGCTACTCTGGTTTGATCTATTCCCAATGATAGTCCATTTACAATATTTCCTAGGGCTTTCAATTCATTGAAGCCAAATGAACATTTACTCAATGAAATTTTCATGTTCATCTCAATGACTTTCTTCAAAATAATTGATAGTCTGTACATGTGCTGTTCCCAAGTTGCTGAAAATATAATAATTTCATCTATGTAGATGATCAACCAATTTTGCATCAACTCTTCATGGAACTCAGAATCCATCATTCTCTGGAAATGAGATGGTGCATTCTTGATACCAAATGGCATCCTCAGATATTCAAAAACACCTAAATGACAAAATATTCTTAAAAACTTCCTGCTTTCTATGTCTTCAACATTCTGGTGGAATCCTTTCAGCACATCCATACATGTGATATATTTTTCCTGGTGAAGTTTACTTAGGGACTCAACAATCTTGGGCATAGGATACCTGTCTGGTGTGGTATAAGAGTTTAGAGCTCTAAAGTCACCAACCATTCTAGATTTCCCATTATTCCAAGCTATTATGACTGGTGTAGTAATGTCAACATCCTCATTAGCTCCTACTTTCCTGATAACTCCCAATTTCAGCAATGTATCTATATGTTCCTTAAGTGCTTCTCTGCTCCTAGGGCTGGCTGGAAATGGGTGTTTTCTTAAGGCAGGCGGGTATGGCTTATCAATATTTAAAGTTATTTTAACATCATGACCTTTTATGGATCCAAAGGGTTCATCTGTAGTAGCAAAAGCTCCTCTATGTTCAAACAATACTTGTATTAGATGGATCTCTGTTCGTTACTTAGTGATGAATTGATCTTGGATTCATTACTAACTTCTTTGTGAAAAGCTTCTTCATTAAGATGATCAACTGATTTAACCTGCTCTTGATCAAAGGGGAACTTAGCACTTTCACCAACCGTAAAGTATGAAGCCTCCTTGCTGTGGAACAAATTGAAAGAATACTCCTTCATATAGTCACTTCCTATTATGAAATAATCTATGGAAGTATTATCAATCACTACAAATTTAATAATGAATACATATGAAGCAAAAAACAACCTAACCTTGACTACACCTAATGAAACTAATGACCCTGAGCAGCTATTTAATTTCACCACAGGTGCACTTACCAAAAAATCCTTCCAATTTGTGAAGAAATTTTCCAAGTAGCTTCTGCCCACTATTGACTTACATGCTCCACTGTCCAATAAGACTTTACAAGGCTTATTACAAAATCTCATGTTGATTAATTCATTAGTTACGTTAATAGAATTTATGCATCCTATGATAGGCTCCTCCTCTTCTCCTAATGAACTGTCTGAGTCTGATCCTTCTACACAATCATTACCCTTATCAGTACTTTCACTCTTGACATTATTAACTTTCCTGGTTTTTTGCGGAAATGCCCTAGAGGTATGTCCTGCTTTACCACAAGTATAGCATGATATATCTGTATTGGGGACAGCATTTCTTACAACAGTCTTGTCCTTTTCTGTCTTGGAAAAATTGTTGTCTCTGGTCTGGTAGATCTTCTTCCTTCCCAGTGACGTGTCCTCTACTATATCTTCTAATATGTTGATTAAACTGGAACAATCTCCATCTGCTTTCATACTTGTTTTAACTGCAAAGGAAATTTCCCCATCCATCAGTGAAAGTAGCTTAAAGTTAATACTGTCTTGGTCTAATAGCAGATCAGAAGCTCTAAGTCTTTTCCTTTGCTTGGTCACCCATGTAGCTGGTGGTGTCCCACCAGGCAAAAATTTTTCATTGTTGAAGGCAGTCAAGCACTTTCTTTTCCAATTAGATGTGCCAAATTTTGCATTTATTTCTCTTTTCCAAAACTCCCAGTCTTGCACGCCCACAGCACTCCTTCTATCTCTGTACCAGTCTGAGGCTATACCTTTAAACAAAATACTTAATCTACTGATAATCCAAGTGTCAGGGAGCCCAGTATCTTCCTTCAAGGTGTCTACCCATGAAATAAATTCAGTGTGATCATACTCACCCTCCCCAGAGAATTCAGGCCAATCACTTATCTTAGGTAATCCCTGTAACACTTGCTTAAAAACCTCTCTTTTACCAGAATCCAGCTCCAGATCAATGTCTTCTGCAATAGCCTTGCTTTTCCTTCTCATCTCTGGTGCTTTAGATTCTGTAACTGGACTGTGGCTATTTTGGGACAAGGGCAATAATCTGCTAATAAGCTCCTCATGTTTGTATCCTAGCTGCTCAATCACTTTATCAATTTTGGTACTCAATTTCTCTTGACTTTGTTCTGACATGATTTGACACTTCAATATATTTTCTTTGATAGAAATCAAATTTTTATCAAATTTATCTTCCAAAACTTCTAATGAGTGACCCACTTGTAAAACCATTGAGGTCAGTGAGCTGACATCTCTCTTAATACTGATAGATTCTCTGCATGTTTCTTTTAAATTGTTATCAATTTTTGTCATCTTATTACTCAGATTAATCAAATCTCCTGCTTGTGCTTTCTTTAAGTCCAGTTATATTTTCTTATTAGTCAAGTCTTCTATTTCTTTAACAGAGCTTGCCAAAATTGATTCCAAAGTCAGAATATCTGCAACAATGCAGGAGTATTTATTATCTATAGATGCAAATCCTTCTATACAATATTTGTTTGTGTGGACTACTGCTTTTTTGATATGAAGTGTCTCATTGAAGACAATATCTAGAAATTTATCTAACAATATTTCTGATTCTAAAGACAGTCTCAGCCCCTCTTGGCTCTTTTGGCTCTCTCTTCTTCTAAGAATTTGAAGCCTCCTTGGAGAGACCTGGCCATCCTCATCATCTCTCCATAGATGGAGTGCCTGTGTTCTCTCCTCTTTCTCATCCTTGCTCCGTGGCTCAGGGGAGGGGACGGTGCTCTGTTCCTTAAAGGCTCCTGGGAGCTTGAAGCCACTGGTTGTGGGGCTGCCCTCTCCTGCGGTTTCTTCTTTGGCTTTGGCTTGGGGACCACCTGTTTCTTGATCTGTGTTGGATCCCAACTCTCTGTTTCCTTCATCAATCTGTCCCTTCCCAACAGTTTGATGAGGGCCCTGTACGTTGCCAAGGCCTGGGTCAGAAACTTCACCTGGTTCTCGACGTTGCTTGCTGCCACTGCCTCTAAGTAATTTATTGTGTTCTGGCTGTGGCAGATCAAGAGGTTCGCCGTGCCACAGAGGTAGGCTGTCTCCTCCTCTGGCTAAATTCACCTGGGGGCACAAGCTCAGCGCCCTTGCTCCTCGTTTTCATCATTATCACGACGAAGGGTTTTTATTTATTTTATTTTTTTTTTTTAAAAAAAAAATTGATGCAATAGTTCTGAATCAGTCTGACTGGTTTTCTTTGTTTCTGAACGTGTAAATGAATCTAGGTCACTAACTCTGAGTGACTATCTCCATCAAAGGAGTCCTAGATCTAATGTTCGCTTCGGCGACGCTGGTGTTGATGCTGCTTTCTTCGCTCCTTTGCAAGGAGCTTGGTTCTGACACAAAGCTGCGTGCCCTGCCTCGATTCGCAGGCAGAAAGGAATCTATCAATAACTGTTTACACACTGTTTCACGAGGATGTAAGTTCCTCTCTCTACTATTTCTAGCCGTCACCGTATTGTTACTTACTTTTCAGAAAGCTAATCTAACTTATAGAACTATGATCCGCGGTACTTATGCAATCTGTTGTATTGGTTTGATTTAGTTGCTTGGCTTTTGTTGAAACCCAGCGGTAGAGCTGTTGCCATTCGTTTGGTCAGGAGCAATCGTGCTTGATACTATCAGGCTCACTCCTGAGACAACAAAAATATTGGTTTTCTATCAACCTGCTGGAGACAATACTCGTTGTCTGATCAGTGGCTTACTAAAAACTTGATGAGGCCGTCGCGGCTATTCTTTCCAATCAAAAATTCTGGCTGGCTGTTTGAATCTTGCTTCAGCCGGTCTCCTTGTGACTGTAACTCCAACATTCAGTATCAACAAGGATGCCAAAAGGAATATTTTGACGCCTGGTGATAGATGCCGTCGGCGGTTCTAATCCTTTAGATATCCACCTGCTCGTTTCGATAGAGGAAAGTATGTCCCTACTCTATCAATTACCCGCGGTTAAGTTACCGGTGTTATGACGGAGAGCTTCATAGAGCTTTTCGAAAATTTTACAATTTTCTTTTATGTTATTCTCAGACCAAATTTTAACAATCAGTAATTAATTCAAAATTTTAATATTAATATCTTACTTTTTGGATAAAAAATTCAAAACTTTTGTGCTTAAGTTACTTCGAATCAATATCTATAACAGAATTAACACCAAATTTCGAAAATTTTGGTTATTTTTTTTTCAAAATATCTTATATAAGTGATTAATTTAACTTCAAGGGGTTAAAATAATCAACAATAACTCTTACTTTAAATGGAAAAATGTCCAAAACTTGGTTCAAAAAGGAGATGAGGCCCCCAATTGTCAGCTTATTGTCTCTATTGCTGTAACAAGCTGTGAAAAATACCTGCAAAATAACACAATAACAAGTGTTATATGTCAGTTTTATCTTAATTTCAATGCTTATATCAGTACAACTCAACTAATACTACAGTATTAGGAGCAAAATAGCCACACATTAAACCTTTATAAAAGGCAAGGGGCCTGGCTTTATATAAAGAAAGCTCAAAGGAGATTTGCTTACACCTGGAAGCTCACACCCTTTATAGTAGCCAGAGAGGGCTACAACTCCAAAAGGGACCTTGAACTCGAATTTGAAGTTGTCTTATTGATTTTTGAATTGATGTGATATTAAATTGAAAGGCCCCAGTCAATCTTCTTGATTAAGTTTAATGGGCTTGTTAACTATGCAATATCTGGTTCAAAAATACAATGAGGAATAGGACTTATAGGGGCAAGACCCTCCTCTTTTATATTAACATGAGTCCTCAGGGGACTCAGGGGACCATCAGGGGAGTAGACCACTGTCCTAGATTTAGTCTCCAGTGGCTCAGAGCCCCTTGTAATATTCCCCAATGAGTAGCAAAAATTACATACTCATTGGGGGTGATTTTCAATGTAAAGTTTAATCTAATCACCCCAACAGGTATCATATAGACTGTAGATCATCCCAATAACTTAGTTAGCAGCCAATTGGACGCTCTCAGGGCTTCAGAATGAGTATACATCATCATGTAACTCTAAAACAGATCTCTCTTGGCATGTGTTTAAAGATTAAGACCATACTCTTAACCATACTATGGCTTATATTAGTATGTACATTCTTGGAAGATGATCTCAAAGAGTTTATATGCCCCAATTGAGTTGAATGGCCTCTGTGTGTACGCTTTTCCAGCCTGTATGGGTTCCTGAAAGTTATCCACAGGCTGGAAGGAGAGAAAAACAGAACATTAATAATAATTTACCCCTGTATGGGTTATGGCAAATGGAATTTATTAAAGAATATTATTTCCACAGAGGGAAATCTTTATGGATATTCATTGTGCATCCAAACAGACGCATCCTGGTGATTCCAACTCACATTTAAGTTATAAGATCTTCCATAACTTATAATATAATTCATCAAAGTTTTTATGTGATAAAATCTAAGTTAAAAACATACTATAAAATAATATTATAAAATATTTGTAAAAATACAAAATGCTTGATAACATCAGAGTAGTGACACAATGGAGGCTTGAACACAAGACCTGGGTGTTCTGTAGGCAGAGCACTGAGTCATTACTTAACCACTGTACTAAGTAGACATGTGAGTTGTGCAGACAATTGGACATCTATATATGTCTCATGGCTGACACACCTGGTTGGGTATGAGTTTGCCACAGTTGAAGGTTTCTTGGGCTGTATCTTCTAATCCATGAGAGATAGAGGGGTACTTTGACTGACTTACTATGGGTTATTTGTGATTTAGAATCCATTTCTGAGGTTATCTTGATGGTTTGAGCTGTTTTTACACTAGAAAAGTGAGTCTGATGGCTATAGGACAGGTTTGGACTAACACAGCAGAGTCTCTAACTGACAGGGGGAGCAAAAGCGTTTGAATCATGGAGGTGGTCAAAATAATTTGAAGCAGAAGAAGAAGAAGGAGCAGAGGCAGATGGTAAAAGTGGGTTGATGTGTTGTTGAGACATTTAGTTTTGATATTGATTCAAAGATGTCATTTTTCATGAATACTTTGGAGTTTTTGGTAGAGTATATATAGGAGAAAGATTAAGAATTTGAGACAAAATAAGACTTCAGAGACTTGAAATTGGAGGTAAAAAGGGTTTCTTGGTTAGCTAGTGATTTTTGGATGGATTTTTTAATGATTAAGACAGAAATCAAAAAAAGTGAGAAAAAAATGATGAGGAGAGTTGTTTTTTATTTATCATTGATTTAATTTTTTGATTCAGGGGGTTTTATTTAGTGGGGGTAAATTTCTGAATTAAATTGGTTTAGTTTTGTTTAGTATTGGTTGATTGGTGTTGATTGGTGATCATGGGGGTTGATGGGTCATAATTGGTGTGGTGTGGATTTGAATCTGAATTTTGACAGGTGATGTTATAGTTGGAGAGAAGATTTAAATTCCCCAAGAGGGTAGGAGGAGGCAGGAAATAATTCAAAATCATATTCAAAATAAGACTATTCATATAGAAGAGCCAAAAAATGCGGACCTACCCCAAAAAGGGATCTAAACCTGTGGTGATTTGAGGACACACACTTTGGGGCTGAAAAAAGGTTCAAAAAATATGGAAAAAAAAATTTGTGTCATTTCAAGTGCATTTCAAAACTCTGAACTCATATTTTGAATGAAAAGAATCCAAATAGTATCAGAGATGAATCTAAAACACACCCTAAAACATAAATTTTCTGTTTTTGTTGTAGATGCATGAATTATTTTCAGGTAAAGAATTGACCCTAAATATCCTCAAATTGTTTTTTTGTGCCATTTTAAATTCCCACTGAAAACCTGCAAACTCAAAATTTGGAAAATACTTTGGAAAGATAAGGCAAAAAAGTTGAAAACTATGTCTTTTTTTATGTTAATCCCACTTTATGGTCGGAAAATGAATTATTAAAAAAGGAAAGTTAAATTCATGTCTCCAACCATGTGGTAGTAGTGTAGGGCCCCACACGGCTCAAATGAGCCTTGGGGGCCCATACACGACTACAAAGGGCTATTTCAAACATGTGCAACCCCCGGGGGGTTGTGTAGGAGCCATTTACCTGTCATACTGACACCAAACTCAGTCTAACCTCAGTCTAACCTCAGCAAACCCAGTCTAACCCTCAGGCCTGATCTACTTTCTCAGGAACTTTAACCTCAGGGCTCAGGGGACTTACATCAATATGTCTCCAGTAACTATATACCTCAGGATCTTCATGCAGTACATATCTACATATAGTCTAACCTCATACAATACACAGATAGACTCGATAGGCTTGCACTTACTCAATCTCCCAGGCTCTACTCTACCTCTCAGTTTAACCCATACCTCTGTGGGTTACCTCTCTGTATAACCCATACCTCTTTGGGTTATCTCTCTGTTTAACCCATACCTCCTCTGTGTGATTTATCCTTTGGGAATCTTTATGTACATCCTCTTGCAGATTGTATTACATACTCTCTCTACTTAGTACATAGTGTCATGACCCCCATGAACAATGTACATCCTTCAACTGTAATCTCCCAACTTAGACAGCTCAGACCTGGAACCTTGCCCCAATGCAGAAGCAGCCTAACCTAATGTAGTAGAATACCTGATCAGCCCTCTCTGTTACTTAGAATGTTCCCATGACATCATATGTATAGTCTGAGCCCCAATCACTTTTACCTCTGTTTTATTTCCAACCTCTTGTCTATTTAAACAGGCCTCCCCTTCCCTCTTCCTGATGGTTCCCCAAGAAATCAGTCTACTAATTCTTACTAGGAGATCTTTCCCAACAAGTGTCATTCAGCGACCTTCAACCAAATCCTCCTCTACTCCTTGTAGCCTCTCTCAGTAACCTTGCCACCAAGCCTACTGTGGGTAGAGACCCCTTTGTGCCAAGCCCTGCTTGCATGTCAGCAGCCCTTGTGACATTAAATTGATTTCTTCCCCAATAACCCCTTCTCCAGCAACCACACTCCCTATCCCTTTTAGACAGCATCAAATCTTTCTATTGAGTTGTGGCAATTTTTGTTTGCTTTATTTCTGTCCCAACCTTGAACCTGGCTATTTGATTTGTGTCCATTTTCTTTGCTTCCCTTACCTTACTGTCAAACCTACTCAAAAGATCCAGCTCTCCATCCTCTATGTATCACTTCAAGGCTTTGACGCTTCGACGCTTAGACGCATTGAAGCTTCAACACTTCAACACTCTGAAACTTTGACGCTTTGACAATTTGACACTTAGACAAGGTATAGTAACCAGTATTTGACTTTCCCCTAAAGGTAATCAGAGGAAGAAAAATTCCTTTTAATCATTTTATTCTTGTTCCAAGGTGAAGAACAACTTTTGGGTAACCAATTATTCTTAGAAGTAAGAATGCCCCCACGACGTGCTCTTTTTTCTCACATTTCTAGCCCAGCAGTCATTCGTAGCTCCAGGGGGAGAGGTGCCACTGAACCTACTGACCACTCTACCCCTAGATCTTGTGGAACAGGTAGGACTTTTTCTAACTTGGCTGCACCAGTGGTTACCACTTCCACTCCTATGGATACAGGTTTCTTGGAACCTATTCCCCAACCACCCCTTTCTACTATTCCTTCTTCTGACAATGCTAGCCTCCACAGAGTCACAGGTCAGTTTCGAAGCCCAGGTTATCATGGTTTGGACTCTCCTGCCTATGATGCAAGCATGGTCCCAATCCCAGTAGAAGGTGAGGAAGATGAAGAGGATGAGGACTCAGGATTTGATCCCAGAATCTTGAGTGGCCTGAGTTCACCATCCCAAGAGGGTAATCCTAGTCAAACTTCTAATGCAACAGCAGTTCCTTCACCTTCCCCACACACCAACCTTCCTTCCACCACTCAGGTTCCTTCAACTGACCCTGCCCTGCTGGCCATTCTTCAGCAAATGACCACTGCAAGGACGCATCTTTCTAAACCTGCTGACCATGGACCCTCTGCTAACTTTAAATCTCCATCTATCAATGCCCCAGATAAATTTTATGGAACTAACCCAACCAAGCTTAGACCCTTCCTTCAAGCTTGTGAACTCATTTTTGCAAATGATGAGAGATTTTTTGCTAATGACAGAAAGAAAGTATTTTTTACAGTCTCTTACCTTTCAGGAAATGCCAGTCAATGGATCCAACCCTATCTTGCTCACATTGGTAATCATGAGCCAGATTTTATACTTAACTCCTGGCTTCTATTCACTCAACAGCTTCATACCCTTTTTGGGGATCGTCTGGAAATCCAGCGTGCTGAGAAGGATCTAACCCTTCTTAAGATAAAAGACAGTGGTTATGCTACTAACTATATCACTGAATTCAGGAAACATATGACCAAGGTCTCCGGATGGGGTGATAAAGCCTTTTTCTTTCATTTTAGACAGGGTCTCCCAGCCAGATTACTGGACCAACTAGCTGGTTATGATGGACCTCAAGAAACCTTGCAAGACCTAATGGATATTGTTCTTAAGTATGACACTTGTTACCATGAAAGGATCTGGGAGAAGTCCTTCACTCTCCCTCAGACCTCAAGACCTTGACCCAGTCTTCCCAATCCTCAGAAATCTCAACAGACCAGCCAACCAGGTAGGTTTAAGGGGAAGGCAAAGACAACCCCTACTAATTCTAATCCAACTTATCTTCCCAATCCCAATGTGGGAGAGGATGGACACCTCAAGGCTGAAGAAAAAGCTAGGAGAGAAAGAGAGGGTTTGTGTAACTATTGTGGAGGAACTCACAAAATTAACCTCTGCAGGAAAAGTCCAGATTTTAAGCCTGGCCAGAAGCCCAATCCTATGAAACCCAAACAGGACAAAGACTAGGTGATAGGAATGTTGTACTCCTTGACCATTGCCCTCCCAATATTCCAGTACAAACTTTGGAAATGAAAGACTCTAACCCTCCTTCTAAAGACTTAGGTTTTGTTTGCTTGTCCAATAACCAGGCTTACAGTGTACTTGTTGACTCTGGAGCAAATCAATCCTTTATTTCAAAATCTATGGTTTCAAAGTTTTCTCTGTCACCCAAACCTCTGACCAATTCTATCTTCTTATTTACCTTCAGTCCTTCTGACTCACCTTCCCAGGAAATCACCCATAAGGTTTCCTTCAATTTCTCTTTGCCCTCTTTTCCCAACTTAGAATGGGATTTCTTGGTTGTTGATACTCCCCCCAAAGAAGACATTATTCTAGGTATTGACTTCCTCCATTTCTGGAACCCAGAGTTGAATTGGCAACTGGGATTGATCACCCCAAGACACAAACCAACTTTGAATCATTCCTCTTCCGTTGAACTCTCCTTGGCCACTACTTCCTTTCCGCAAGTGAACCTGCAGGTCACTGCTCCTGTCCCGTTTTCAGAATCTATGCACTGACAACACTTTCCTTTGAGTTAAACAACTACTTCTGTGAACAGGATATTCTTTGGAAATTCTCTGAAATTCTGGGAGGATATGGAGGATGATCTATCCATTCAAGTTTTGCATATGATTATTTCCACTTCTGACTCTGACCCAAAGCAGGCTACTTCAGAAGTTTTGGATGAAGATGAAGAAATTGATGAAATTGAAACTGTGATGGAGACAGTTCCTGATGCTTATAATGCCTTTTTAGATGTTTTTTCCAAGGTCAAAGCTGATAAACTCCCTCCTCATCGCGCTTACAACCACCATATCAAACTGGAAGGCCCTATGCCTCCATTTGGGCCTATCTACTCCCTCAGTCACCATGATAAGGAGGCCCTACAAGCCTATATAGCGGAAAATATAGAGAAAGGTTTCATTTTCCCCAGAACTTCCAGCACTGGAGCACCTGTCCTCTTTGTAAAAAAGAAGGATGGTGGGTTGCAATTGTGTGTTGACTATTGCAAACTCAACTCTGTGACTCAAAAGAACCGGTATCCCATTCCTCCCATGACTCACTTATTAACAGTCTTTTCTGGTTCTACAATTTTTTCCAAAATTGACCTCAGGGGTGCTTATAATCTCCTTCAAATTAAGGAAGGGGATGAACATCTTACAGCATTCAGAAATCAGTTTGGGAGTTTTGAATATGTGGTAATGCCTTTTGGACTCACCAATGCTCCTGCCTCTTTTCAATGTCTTGTTAAAGACATTTTTGCAGACCTTCTGACCATCTGTGTGGTGGTATACCTTGATGAAATTCTTATTTTTTCCAAAAACTTAACAGAACATACATCTCATGTGTGTGAGGTCTTGAACAGACTTTGGAAGAACAACTTATATGCAAAAGCTTCTAAGTGTGAATTTCATGCCTCCTCAGTGGACTATCTAGGATATTTCATTTCCAGAAGTGGCATTGAAATGGAAAACTCCAAGGTCCAGAAGATCTTGGACTGGCCACCACCAACAAACAAAAAGGCCTTGCAACAGTTTTTGGGTTTTTCTAATTTTTATCACAGGTTTATCATTAACTATTCCAGAAAGGTGCACCTCCTCACTGCTCTAACTGGAGCAGATCCCATCTTGCCTTTATCCCCAGGGGCTCTGCAGCATTTTGAGGACCTCAAGGTAGCCTTCACTAAAGCTCCTGTACTCAGAAACTTTGATTTTTCCTTACAAACCTTTTTGGAGACTGATGCCAGTGACTATGCCCTAGGGGCTGTCCTCACCCAAGTCTTCCTTGATGGATCCAAGCACCCAATTGCTTTTGACAGCAGAAAATTGGGTAGTGCTGAACTGAACTATGAAATCCATGATAAGGAACTCCTGGCCATTGTATGGGCCATCATGATCTGGAGAGCTTACTTCCTCAGTCTTTCTTCTCCCTTTGAAGTTCTCACTGATCACTTGTCTCTTAAATATTTCATGACCTCCAAAGATTTGACTTTTGCCAAGCCCGTTGGGCTGAGTTTCTGTCTGAATTTTACTTCACTATATTCTAAAGACCTGGAAAGCAATCAATAGTGCCTGATGTCTTTTCACGTAGAGACAAAGTTTATCCCAAGGGGGGGATGCCCTATGCAGAAAGGAATCCAGCAAATGTCAAACAACTCTTGAAACAGACTGACTTTGAACCTTCTAGAATTTTCTTTATCTCTGCAAAAAAGGTTTACAAACAATTGTAAACCTTCATTCAGTCCCAGATCTCCAACAAATCAACCCAGAAGATTATTCAGAAGCTACATAAAAAGGAACAAGTAAAGAGTTATCTTATAGACCCAGACACTGGACTCCTTGTTTTCCAAAATATGATAGCAATCCCCAAGGAGGATGAACAACTCCAACTTGAAATACTTTGACAAAGACATGACTCTCCCCTCTCTGGCCATCCTGGAAAAGACAAAACAGCTGATCTAGTCAAAAGAGATTTCCATTGGGAAAATATGACTTCCTTTATCAAAGATTATGCTTCTTCTTGTTACCTTCGCAGCAGAAACAAGGCCAGTCACCACAAAAAGTTTGGACTCCTCCAACCCTTACCAATTCCAGATTCTCCCTGGACTTCACTCTCTATGGACTTCATCTCACAACTGCCACTATCCAATGGATTTGACTCAATCCTTGTGGTAGTTGATTGTTTTTCAAAAATTTCACTCTTTATTAAAACCAGAACTGATATCTCCTCTGTGGATTTAGCTAACCTACTAATTTCTCATGGTTTTACTAAACATGGCCTCCCAACTGACATTGTCAGTGACAGAGGATCTTTATTTGTTTCTTCCTTTTGGAAAATTGTATGTGAAAAATTAAAGATAAAAAGAAATCTTTCCACAGCTTATCACCCTGAAATAGATGGACAGACGGAACGAGTAAATCAGATCCTAGAACAATTTCTTAGGATGTATGTCAGTTATCACCAAGACAACTGTGATACCTGGATCCCCCTTGCTGAATTTGCTTACAATAATTCCACTCACTCTTCTACTAAGAAATCTCCTTTTTTCACCATCTATGGATGAAACCCCAACTTTGACAGTCTCCATGTATTAGATGATCAACCTGCCAGCCACTACATAACTCAGATTCACCAGAAACAGAAGTTATTGGTTATTGAACTGGAAAAGGCAATTAAAACCTACAAAAGATATGCTGACCTAAAAAGAAGTGACTTTCCTGCCTCATTTGCTGTTGGAAACAAAGTTTGGCTCTCTTCTAAAAATATCAAAACTAATCATCCAACTCATAAGCTCTCAGAGCAATGGTTAGGTCCTTTTTTGATTACAGAACAGATTGGAAAAAGTTCATTCAAGCTTCAACTCCCTCAGCAATGGTCCACCATTCACCCTGTATTCCACTCCTCCTTACTCAAGCCATATCAGGACAACGCACTATCCTCTAGGCACCAACCACCCACTGAGCCAGTCAAAATTGATGGTTAAGAAGAATGGTAAGTGTCTCAGATATTGGATTCCAAAATTAAGAGAGGGAAATTATTTTAATTATTTCAATGGAAAGGCTTCCAGAATGACAAGGAAGGCACTACTTGGGAACCTCACTCTAATCTTATCAACTGCCCTACTTTACTTCAAGACTTCCATACACTCTACCCTTCAAAACCAAAGACATTCTTAAAATAAAAACAATATAAACCTTATTCTCCTTTTCAAAAAAAAATAATTAATATCAATAACATGATAAAAAATAAAGATTATTTCTCCCTTTCCCTTTTTCAACCTTAACAAAAAAAAATCAATTACTCCCCTCCAAAGAAAATATAAATAAATAAACAATAAAATAAAACAAATTTCATATAAAAAACTTTTTAGATATCTTCAAACATCAATTCTTCCAACTCTTTCACTCTAGACATCCAAGTATTTACTAATTTTAACTTGGCAACTTGATAAGAATTTGGCCCCCTTATAGTAGTCCTTACTTCAAAAGTATGTCCAGCTAAAGCCAAAATATCAGCTAGTCTTTTCTTTATCTCTAAAACTTTTTTCTTTCTAGCTTCTAAAAATCCATACTTCTCCTTTCTTATCTCACTACCCCAACCCTTCTTTAAACATTCCTGAAAATTTGAATTTAAAGTCCTAGAATTCCTACTATAAATCTGCAAAGAATGATTGACTTGGTCTTCATTTAAAATAGAATCTTCCCTGAATCTTCTTCCTTCCATCATCTCCAATAACCTTTCTCCATTTTCCAATTCCTCCAACCAGACCGCAGTTTCACCTCTTTTTTCAAATCCTTTCTTTCTATTCCTCCTGTCTTCCACCACCTTCATCTTCACCTCCAAATCCTTCATCTTGTTCCTTAAATCCTCTAACTCCAAAGAGTCATCTGACCTGCCCCCTTCTTTGACGATGATCTCTCTACCTTTTCCTTTTCCTGTCTCTTTATTGGCTTCTCTATCTTCATCCATATCACTCAATTCCATCTCCAAACTCCCTTTGGCGTCTTCATTGTTGTCCCCACTTCGACTCTTTGACGTTTGACGCTTCGACGCTTTGAAGTTTGACGCTTTGACGGCTTGCTTCGACGCTTCAATGGTTTGCTTTGATGCTTTGATGTTGGATGCTTCAACGGGTTGCTTTGAAGCTTTGACAAATCCCTTTGACGCTCTGACAAACCCCTTCAACGGGATTGACCAACTCCAGAATGCCCTTGTTTCTTATTCTTTTTGGAGGGACCTTGTCCAAATCTATGTGAGGGGTTCCCCATTGTATAAATGCCTCACCGCACTCCTCCTGCAGACGCCTTGACGTACCATCTATGGCCAAATTGCCAGTCCGACGCAGCGCCTCCCTCTTTTCTTGTGTTTTCTTCAACCTCTCCTGCATCAAACAGACTATTCCAAACTTGTATCAGCTATCCAGCACCTCCAATACTAAATCCAGAAACACTTATCTGAAGATTCATTGAGTCTGGATAAATACCCCAGGGTAATGGCTGATTAGTTGAATGTTTTTGATTCCTGAACCAACAGACTAAGCGCAATTGAATCAACAAGAGTCTTAGGAAGGAAACAAAGAATGAAAAAGAGAATGAAGAAAATAAAGAATGATTCTCACTCTAGGCGGACACAAAAGGATTGGGCGCTCAGGTTGGTAACAAAATAAAATAAAAGAAAAGAGAATAAAAGAAAGGACTGGATCTGACATGTGTTGCAGATAAGCATTTGAGTGAGATTCAAAGCCAGTGTAAGGTTCAGCATAGAGACAACCTCACATATGAACACTAAAGAAAGGAAATCCCTCAATGTTGAGTGATGAATGTTGGTTCAACAAAGTGATGATGTTGAGGAGGATATCGTATTGAGCTTATTGAGGGAGATGAGGATGATGAGTTTTGGCGGAGGTGAGTGTTGATGAAGAGATGGAGTGAGAAGAAGATAATATGAGAGAAGCGGTGAAAGAAGCGGAAGCTGAGATGGATGGCGGAAGCAAGTGTGGAAGTGGGTGAGATGGATAGCGGAAGCAATGAAGAAAGTGGGTGAAGGAAGCAGAAGCAATGAAGAAAGTGGGTGAATTAAGCGGAAGGGGAATGATGAGGTGGATGGTAGAAGTGGTGAGTTTTGAGGAGCAAGATGAAATGGTGGAGAGAAATCAATGAGGCAGTGGGATGGGAAGTGAATGGATGAAAGCAATGAGGTGATAGGATGCGCGCGCCCATGCGCGCCATTGCGCAGATGATTATTGCAGATGAGCGGGCGCCATTGCGCGGATGAGATAGGAAACTGAAACATGTGCGCATTGGGTGCACGGAAGAGGATCGTGGTTAGAGATAAATTCTAATGGGATTTCATTTCATTTCAACAATGGCATAATCATCTGGAGCCTCCTTCAGTTCAAAGGGTTGAATCTTCTCCAGGACCCATAAGGTTGGCCCCAAGGCCTTTCTGCCTTGCTTATCCATATCACACATTTTTCCATACTTCCTACAACTTTCACATTTGGCAGAATTATGTTTGATACTGGTAGTGCAGATTCTTCAAAGCTTGATGCACCTATCACAAATTATGTAGTATTGTTGGACTGGATAGTAATTGTTGGTCTTCTCCATTGGATAGGTTGGTGTAGGTGATCCCGTGTTAGGAGATAAAGGTGTTAATGGGGTGGATGGTGGCGATGGTTGTGGGTAAGGGGAAGGAAAACTCAAGTTAGACATGGCTGAAGGACAACCTGGATGGCCTCTTCAACCTCTCCTTTTATGGTCATCAGGAGATGCCCTCCTCTTCACCAGGGGGTACTGTCATACTGACACCAAACTCATTCTAACCTCAGCAAGCCCATTCTAACCCTCAGGCCTGATCTACTTTCTCAGGAACTTCAACCTCAGGGCTCAGGGGACTTACATCAATATTTCTCCAGTAACTATATACCTCAGGATCTTCATGCAGTACATATCTACATATAGTCTAACCTCATACTATACACAGATAGACTCCATAGGCTTGCACATACTCAATCTCCCAGGCTCTACTCTACCTCTCTGTCTAAACCATACCTCTGTGGGTTACCTCTCTGTCTAACCCATACATCTTTGGGTTATCTCTCTGTCTAACCCATACCTCCTCTGTGTGATTTATCCTTTGGGAATCTTTATGTACATCCTCTTGCAGATTGTATTACATACTCTCTCTACTTAGTATATAGTTTCATGACCCCCATGAACACTGTACATCCTTCAAATGTACTCTCCCAACTTAGACAGCTCAGACCTGGAACCTTTCCCCAATGTAGAAGCAGCCTAACCTAATGCAGCAGCATACCTGATCAGCCCTCTCTGTTACTTAGACTGTTCCCATGACATCATTTGTATATTCTGAGCCCCAATCACTTGTACCTCTGTAGTTGTTCCAACCTCTTGTCTATTTAAACAGGCCTCCTCTCCCCTCTTCCTGATGGTTCCCCAAAAAATCAGTTTACAACTTCTTACTGAGAGATCTTTCCCAGCAAGTGTCATTCAGCACCCTTCAACCCAATTATCCTCTACTCCTTGTAGCCTCTTTCAGTAACCTTGCCCCCCAGCCTACTTTGGGTAGAGACCCCTCTGTGCCAATCCCTGCTTGCATGTCAGCAGCCCTTGTGAAATTACCCCCCAATAACGGGCAATTTCAAGCCATTTACCGCCGTAAACAGCTCAAAACCGCCATGTTTGGGGGTGCATGTAAAATAATTGGATGAATGGTAAACCTAGACCAGGCTGTTCAGATTGCAGCAAAAGTTAAGCAACAGGAAATAGCCGTTACAGGAGTATCAAACAGTAATAAAAAATCAACAAACAAGAGAAGTGCCTCTACCGGCAGGGTGATGGCCCTTGAATAGACTAAGTAGAGTTTTTCAAGCACTAGAGACAAAGATGACGCCAATCCTACCAGGGAGACTTGTCGACTAGGAAGATCCCATCAGTTGATGATCCAGAGATTGAGCTGAAGGATGAGATGATACCTACTCCTATTTTGATCCTGACGGCGATCTGGTGAACCAAGTTGTTGAGGTAAACCAATCTAGATGATTCAGGTTGGTAGTCAATGAGTTTGTAGCTGGAGGTTGAGGCGGATGGTTGAGACTGCAAGGACTGAAGACTGAGCAAAGGATATAGGAGTAGATGAGTCAAGATATAGGAGTAGATGAGTCGTCTGAGCTGTCTCCCATGGTTGGAGCATCTGCAACAGCTGACAGTGACTGACACCTGTCATGGCCGGAGCAGCGCTTCCTGCGCTTGGTAACAAAATCAAAGACAGTGAGAAAAAGAATAGGAGGAAACAGAAACTTAAGAAATGACACATGACAAGCACAACAGAAGCAGAGACAGGAAGACTGTGAGCTGAAAGAGTGATTGTTCAGCAGAGGATAAACAAGACAAATATCAACAGTGCACAACCCCCCCAAAGTTGTGCCAGAATTTTGGGCACCCCCTGGACCACACTTGGGTTCCATCAACCCAAATTTCGGATCAAAGCATACTTTTTGGGACTTTTGTTCCACACCTAGAAATTGCAAAGTGACTTTAAAGTGAAACCAAAATGACTTTAACGTGAAACCAAAATGAAAGTGAAGTGAAAATTGAAATCATATAAAAATCTGCAAACAATTCTTTCTCAACTCAAAAGTGAGAAAACTTTGTTTGTTCAATTGAAAGTTGGATTGAATACTGAAGTATACCATTGCATTTTTTTGCATGGGAACAGTGGAAAGCCCTCCTTCTTCTGACATGGCTGCGTGGAAGGTCTACATTGATGATGCCATCCACAAAGCTTTGGAAAAAGGAAAAAACAATTTGGGTAATTAAACAATGGAAGCCCCAATTGCATCATCATCAAGGGTGAAAATTAATGAAAAAAATGTTTCACAGTGGGATTTGACCTCTGTTTGTGAGTAACATTTTATGTTACTGGCCTTTGATGTATTTAATTTTATTGAAACTGATGGAGCGCATTCCATCAATATAACCATGTAACTATGACAGATCCACTTGACCCTCCTCCTGTGAGATCTTTTCCCACTAGGGAAGAGGCACAAAACTATTTTGAGACATGGGCTATAAAGCATGGTTATGCTCTGATGGCTTTTAACTCAAAGAAAGATAAATATTTGGATTTGGCCTGTGATTTCCATGGTTCCTATTCAGGCCAATTTCTTACCCAACGTTCTAGACAAACTCACACAAAGAAGGTTGGATTCAAGTTTTCAATCCATGCAAATTGCAAAAAGGCAGACCCCTTGTGGTGAATCTCCTATAAAGAAACCCAACATAACCATCACCCATCTGAAAATCCCTCTGTGCATCCTCAACTGCGGAGAATCTCTGGGCAAGCCTTGGATCTGCTTAAGGAAGGCATGAAAGATGGGCTCAATAAGTTACAAATTAAGAGAAAATTGAGCAAGATTGATGGGCAGGATCATTTTGATGACCCAACAATCTATAACACTAAGCAGAAGGTAACGCTTGCAGAGCTAAAGGGTAAAAGTGTTATGGAGGTACTCTATGAACAGCTTGAAGAAACAAGTTGCATTCACCAGTCAAAGTTCAGTGGAGAGGGTCACTTGGAGGCCCTGTAATTAGTAAATCCTGAGGCAGTAAATCTTTCAAAACAATTCAATCATATTGCTATGTTGGATTGTACTTATAAGACAAATAAGTACAAAACCCCGCTATTGCATTTTGTAGGAATTACAGCGAATTGGAAAACTTTCACAAAAGCTCTTGCTTTTATAACAAAAGAAACAACTGAGTTCTAAAGTTGGTCTGTAAATGCATTAAAGGAATTGGCTTATGATCCTGAGAGACTTCCAAAAGTCTTTGTGACAGACCGTGAAAAAGCTCTGATTTGTGCTATTGAATCTAGTTTCCCTGAGTCATCAAGACAATGTTGCACTTGGCACTTGTCTAAAAACATACAAACAAACTGTAAAGTCCACTTTGTTAATGAAATTGAAGGATTGAAAATCTTTATGACTCTGTGGGCAAAGTATGGGGCCTCAAAGACCAAGGAGGAGGCAGAGGTCAATGATGCAAAACTCAGATTAGGTCCAAATCACTGCTTCTAATTCTTCCTAGTTTTGGGTTCTGACCTTTTGGCTTGTATAGTGTTTCTTGAAAGACCATGAGGATGTAATCAAGTATATGGAAAATAAAATTTTCCCTATCAAAGATAATTTTTTAACAGCGTGGACTTGTATAAACCCAGATTTTGGAAACAAAACAACATCTTGGGTTGAAGGGGCCCATGCAACTCTCAAACAATTCCTTTCAAACTCTTTGGGAAACCTGTTGGATGTTTGGAAAAGCCTTGACCAAAAATTTTTGAATCAAATTAAATTGGTTCATGTGTCCGTTTATAACTCTTGAATTAATTTAGGGAAAGTTCTTCCACCTGAACTTTTACCATTGGGTTACAAATTTTCTTGAGAGGAAATTAATCTTATTAGGGAATGATTCAACAAATTCAAGCAAAGTGTGCACCAAGTCATATTCCAAGACAATGGGTTTGCCCTGTTCCCACCAAACAGGTGACCCTCTAGCATTCAGAGGATCCGTGGTACCCAAAGATGTTCATCCTCAGTGAAGGTTGGACTATGAACCTTGCAGTTCTAGTTCTGTAAATTTAATTAAGTTGGATTGTTCAAATCACTATGTTATTAATGCTTTTTGATTAATGATTCCTAATTCACTAATGTTTGATCCTTTTGATTTTTTCAATTGTGATGTCAATGACATGCTAAGCATTCCTCAGTTACGTGAAAAAGTGAATGCAATGATCTTGGAATCTCCGGATCATGAGCAAATTGGCCTATTGAAGTATATCATTCAGAACATTACAAAATATTGATTGAAGCCAAGACTTGAAACTAAACTCTTTCAATCAATTAGGGGCAGGCCAAAATTGACAGAAACGCGGCAAGAACCATCTTGTTTTGAGCATGTTGAAAAACAACTCAAGGGGGAAAAAAGGACTAAAAGGGCCCCAAATAAGGAAATACAAAAGATTGTAAGTCTTTTCTTTTGGGATATGTTCATTTTTTTGGTTCAATGAACTTAGTTACTAACAAATGATGAATTTTTAGTCAAATTTGGCAGAATCTGAATCTGAATTTCATAGTTCAGAGGAAGAGACTTAAATTGTAGTGGGATCACTTAATTTTGAATCAGAATCCTCTTCAGAGGAAGAGAAAGTGCAGCAAAGCTCAACCAGAAGCTCATCTTTAGTGAGTATTCCTTTAATTGATCTGATTAAAGAAATGAATACTAAGTTATTTTTCATGATAGGAACTGATAAATCCTGAATTTCTTAACAAGAATAAAACCGGCAACTACATACAAAGTAGTCAGAGATGCGGCTTACAAACCAATGATGAAGAAACAATTCATACCCAGCTGCTATGATGTTAAGGTCTTAATACTATGTCAAAAGACTGAAATGGTGAAAAGATAATTGTGCTAGACTACCTCCACTGATGACGCAGGGATACCTCTGAAGTTGAATATGACAAGGAGTTAACAGATGAAGAATATGAGTAGAGCTTTTTGTTAAAAGAAAAGTATCACACCAAATTAACTAAAGCTCCACACAAATGGGCCCTTCTTCTTGGAAGCACTGGATTGTTGACAAGTATTGATTGGATTGGATTTTTCAGATTCAATCAAGTTGCAGTATTGAGAGCTTCAGAATGTAGAAAATGAGAAAGTTGAAGCTTCCCCCTCTCAGTTTCCTTTGGACTCCATAGTAAATACCCTTTTTCCCGCACAAAGGATGTGAAGATACTGAATAGGTTTTTTGAATACAGCAAACCCCGCGCATCTAGAGAGCGCGCGTGTGATGTATTAAGCAAACTTAAGGAAATAAGAATGAAGGAATGGGGAATATGAAATGGAAAACTAAAAAATAAGAAATTTAAAATAATGGAAGGAAATGAAGTAATATTTCAACATCATGTCAACAGGAACCAAACATGAAATCCCTCAATCAAATACCCAAGAAATTACATAAGTTCTTGGGTGAGGTTTGGGATCCAATTGGAGATGGGAATTGTCTATTTAGAGTCATTTCTAAATCTCTTGGTTATGAGTAACATGGTTGGTTTAAAGTTAGGAAGGAAATGATTGAAACATTAGAGAAACATAAAGCATGCTACATTAAGATTCTTGGTAGTGCAAAGGAGGTTGAAAAGATTAAACAAAGACTTGATGTTGAAGACATTGACAAAAAGATTTCCTCCTCAAAATGGCTGGCTAAATTTGATATTGGTCAAATAATAGCAGACACATATTCAATACCTATATTTTTCATTTCATTGGAGCCATGTGATAATTATGCTCCAATTAAAAATCGTGTTACTGATCAATCAGATCCAATTTTCATTTCCCTTGTAAAAAATAATTACCGGGTTCTCCTGGTACTTGAGGGAGAACTGATTCCAATCCCACCCATTGTAGCAAAGCTGCGTTCCTTGTTTCTAAAAAAGCCACTGTTTGTGTTGATCATCTCAAAGATCAACTGAAAATGTATTCTGGATTAAATATATTATATACTTTGACTTAATTTCATCATTGGGTTTCATATAAACTGTAATTCTAATTCATTTAACAAGTTATATTAATATAAAGGATTATCACATTTTGAAAATCATTGTGTTGAGTGTTTTGAGTTAACATCATTATATTGAGTTTTTTGAATGAGAGTTTAATGGTAAGTCAGTTCAAATTGTGTTGGGCTTATTCCATCATAAGGAATATTTTACTTCTTATGATTGGATCAGCTTAACGCAAGTTGAACTGGTTTTTTTTTGGTGTTTTTACTTTAGGGCTTGTCAAGTTACTTGTCCTATTTTTTTGGTGTTTTTACTTTAGGGCTTTTCAAGTTACTTGTATTTTTTTGTTGTTTTTAATTTAGGGATTGTCAAGTTACTAGTCTTTTTTTTTGTTGTTTTTACTTTAGGGCTTGTCATGTTACTTGTCTTTTTTTTGTGTTTTTAGTTGAGGGCTAGTCCACTTACTTGTGTTTTTTTGGGTCTTTTTACTTTAGGGCTAGTCCATTGGATAGTCCCAGTTTTTTTTGTTTTTTTTTTATTGATTTATTTTTTTGTTTTTTTTTTAAAACAAAAAATCAAGATTTTTTGATTTCTTTGATTTTTTGGTTGATTCCTGTTTGTTGGAAGGTTTATTTGATTCATGGGTTATTTTAGTTCCCTTTTATTCCTTTAATTCCTTTTTTTTGGCTCACTGCGGTCCAGTGGCGTGTTGGATTCCACACCACTACATTTGGGAAGTGTAGAATCCCATACCACTCAAATGTAGTTGTGTGGAATCCAACACGCAGTTGGACCGGGATTGGTGGGCCGCGCACCTCTTTGAGCCGTGGGAGCTCTTACATGGCTTGGATTGGACCATTTGGCGTGCCACAAAGCCCACTTTTAGCCGTTTCCAGGGCTCAATGAGCCCTGAATTTAACATTACCCTTTCTAAAAATATCCAAAAAAAATTGAAATTTCTTATTTAAACTGTAAAAATAAAAATCAGAAAAAAAAGGAGACAAAAAAAATGAAAGTTTCAAACTTCAGGATGAAGCTACTCAATGTTTTCTATCACCATTTCCACTCTGTTTTCCAACCTTCCTTCCATCTTTCACCAGTTTCATGTCACAGATGTGTTGAGCTATGCCTGCTCATCCATCCTAAAACAGCTCCACCTTCAAACCACAACCTATCTGACTCTCCAAAGCTATCCAAAAAAATTATTCTTCTCATCAACTAGGCCATAAATCTCAGATATCTCATCTAGATCTCTTTCAAAGAATGTTGGAAGGTATGAATCAAGTATCCAACTCAACCAAAGCAAACTAGCTAAATATAACCATCCTTTTCAGCATAACCTGTTTTGTGTTTCAGTTGTTTCCTTTTGTGTCTGTTTTTTTTCATAGATTTGGAGAGATTTATTATTTTTAACTAGTCCTTTACAGGCCATAGCCCTGTTTTCCTGAAATAAATTTTTTTTAAGTCTTCTTTACTTACTTCTGCCCTCAGAATTTCCATGGTTACCATTGAAAACATTTTATTAAGTCTGCTTCAGGTTGCAAATATCATTTATCATTTATCAATCATTTGAATTAAATCCAATGTACTACAAAACTCATCCCAGACCCAAGTTGCACCTCTTTCTACTCCTTTTTCTACCACCTGGTAGTTCACCTGTATATTCTGAATTCCCATCATATTCTCCTGGGCTGAAAAACTCACTGTTTGGGATATATTCCTCTCTATTTCCATGCACAATCTCCTTGTGCATCATGGGCTTCAACAAAACTTCCCATGTATCCCAAATCAGTATAAATCTGAATCATAGGTCAAAAAAATAGGAAATCTGCTCAACTAAATGGAAAAATTATCTCTGAAGGCCTCCTCAATCAGTCATTAGATATATCTTCCTCTCATTCCATACTGGACTGATTCCCCCAAGGAATGAGTATACTGATTATTACCAGTTAGCCTCCCCCCCTGTAGGTGTGATTTTAGCACAACAAAAACATCCACCTTTCCTCCTAGATTCATATCACCCTTTCCCTTTAAATTTTACTCTTATAGGATTCAAAAGACCTCCTTCTCAAGCCCTACTTAGACTCATCTTCTTCACAAATTTGCCTTATAATTTTTTTAATCATAAATTATTGTTTGAAAGATTAAACATCATTCTTGAGTTCTGTGACCAGTAGTTCTTATTCCATCCGTTAATTTCAGAACAGTAGCATTTGTCACAGCAAGCCAGTCAAATGAATTTCTTAAGAATGATAAAAATATCAAAAATTTGAGTGTGATAGAATTAAAATTCTTGAGTACCATTACATTGTTATCACTGCTCCATAAAATTCACTAAACTTCAAAAAATAAATCAATTCAAAGCAATTAAATTATGATAGTTTAAATTTGATTCACATTTTAATTTCTCTCTTTATTCCTCTTTAACTCATTTCTCATTTCCTTGTGGAAATAAGCAAAGAAATCTCTCACCATAGGTTTGAAGATGTTTTTTTCAGAAATATACCTCCAAATAGAGGGGAACTCTTCATGAATGTACCGTTCATATACAGAAATTGCTAGAATTGCAGAATATAATCTTTTGATTTTTCTTGCTATTCTTGGAATTATATAAGCTTGTATTTTGGAAAACTCTATTTTATTTGGATTAATATCTTCTTTCTTCACACATTTAAATATTGGTAAAACTCCAGCTTTTTTTGAGAATAAAACCTCTTGAAGCCACTTCAAAAACATCTCCTGGGAATAATTCAGTTCTTTGGAAATCCTCAAGGGCAAATTCGAGATTATTAAGGGGTGCATATAACCCGCCACTGCCATGATCATATCAATATTGTCAATAATGACCTTTGAACTTTTTAATCTTGGCCTATATCCATTGTCTAGAATCTTCAGGCCCAAAAATGACTGATTTTCTTCATTTTCCCACGCCACCACTCTTATTTGGAGTTTTAAGTCTTCTGATATTGTTTTTGTATTTCTTTTTGTGTATATCTTTGGGAAGAATTTTAATATTTCATCTTTAATAATTCTTTCATTATCAAGAATATTTGAATCAATAAACTTTGGGTCTCTCATGTTATGTATGGTTGATGAAGATGGGAAGCGTTTATAATTTTTAATTTTTAAACCAAATATTTTCCAATCCACTGCATCATCAAAATCACCTTGAAATGTTTGTATTTCATCCATATCTGGCTTATTTTTGTGTTGATGCGTTCTTTTCTTTTCAATAGCCTCTTTTTTTGTCAGCAGTGTTTTAATCAGTATCCGGAAGCTCTCATTTTCATCCAATATCTTTTGCCATACTGTTGTCCAATTTTCCTTATACCAACATTCCAGAAGAAAAATTGAGAGCACAGATGCTTTTTTCTCTGCATTAGGATCTGGAATGAATCTTATTATAAGGCTTTGAGCTTTCTCAAACTTGAAATTCTGGCTCACGTCATCACCCAAGACTTTGTTGAAAATTGGTGCTCTACCTTTCGACGGAAATATTTGGGAAAAGAGCCAAGCGAAAGCTCCATCATGAGCCACAGATTTTTCTTTCTGATCAACATTGAGGTACTCTAAGAGCTGGGAATGACTATAAAAGAACCATCTAATCAAAACCTGAAGGGAAGTCACAACCTTCTCCTTTTTGACCACTTTTTTGTTATGATCCTGTATGAGATTTATGATTACAGGTTCTTTAGGTGGTGAACTTGATGGTTTGTATCTGTAAGTCCCCATCGGCAAGTGTTCGCATTGTGCTAACTGATCCCTTTCAGCACCACGAATGCCGACGTACGAATATTCAATTTCCTTCTTCAATTTCCCAACATAGGAAGAAATGAGTGCCGGGGGAACACGTCGAGCGGCCAGTGGGTTTATGTGAATGTCTTCTTTTAAGATGTCTACTGACTCTAGCAGACCATCTTCTTTGATATGCTCATGTGAGCTATGTGCTTCATGAACGCGTTCTGTTATTGAACGGTCTCGGCCATCGCAAGAATGGCCCCCAAATCCCCTGGTCCTTTTCGTAGTCGGTAATTCTAAGGAATTCGGTTTAGAAAAGCGGAGATTGAAGTCAAAGGTCAAGGTTGATGGCTATGATACTAAAGCGATTCTTGAGACGAACCCATATTACTCGGCCGGTCACTACTTTCTCCGGGTGTCACGGTGAATCGTCCTTCACCATTGCCCCACAGCCAAGGTGCTAGTCGGCCGTTGGTTGAACAATCAGAAAACAGATCGTGGCTCTCGATCGCAGGAATAGAATTTGAGGTACGAGTCTTTCCAGGTACGCTCGCTGTTCCTAAGACCCTTTCATGCTGGAAACTATTGAATTCATTGAGTCGCAATCTCTTCATAGGTGGGTCAGTATAATCTTTGGTACATATTTTTATTCAATGAGACCCAGAATGACGATTGTCAGTACGACCACCAGGTGAACTCCTCATAGGGCGGACACTAAATTTCAAAGTTCAAATCTACCTAGATTCAAAGGGTCAGAATGATCCTGATGATCAGAATCAAACCAACTTGAGGGTATATCAAGCAAGGAGCTACTTTCGAGGGGCTCCAAATTCTCCAAAAATTCCATTAGTGGATCACTGGAGCCGATAGCCGACTCTGCTAGCGGGAGGCCTCCGTTTGGAAAAGTATGCATGCTCATGATTTTTATCACAAGTATGCTGAAGACCCACACTTTCGATGAGAAGTTGATCTTGTAAGCCGACATCCTTGCTGGGAACTTCGAGATAGCTTCCTAGTGTACGTTTCAAGAAAGGACAGTGAACTGACCCTAGACCTGTTGAAGCAAACCTGCGCAACAGATGGGGCCTGGGCCGTTCCCCACGCCTGTGTCGTTGGGTAATCCTCCTTGGCCCAAACAAGTCTCGCTGTAAATACAACAAGTGAACCAAATTTCCCGGGTAGGACTGTTGTGATGTACATACAGTGAGTGGAGAAGAGTCTTGGGGCATTTTTTAAAAAGTAGGCACACCAAGGTACTTCAAACGATGTAGATGAAGCCCAGGAAGCGTCATGGTCTGTGTTGACCGCTCCAACATTGATCTCCCTCTCCGGTCATTGGTTTTCATCAAACCCACAATCTTATTTTCTGAATCAACGTCCAATTTTTGGTGATTGGTAAAAAAAACAATGTTGGTACCTAATTTGTATACAATTTGATCTACTGATTTCAGCATTGATTTTTCCCAATTTTTTGTTTGAAATTCAGGATTCTCTGAGTATTGTCCCATCTCACGCATCTAGGCAGTTAATGGACCAAGGCCTCCAAAAATCTTGCTTGCTCATAAAAAATTGTAGAGCCATTCAAAGGAGCTTGTTCTCACACCAATAAGTGAGTGGTCTATCCCCAAATGCTTCAAAGACACCAATACTCTGTCAAACAGAAATTAGATAAACAATTTCAATATTTGAAACTCGCAGAGCATGTCTGGGCAGTCCTCCTGAATTCCAACAGTCCTAACTCACCCATTAAATTGGAATTCAACCCAAATGTCAAAAAATATACAGTAAACAATTGCAGCATCATTGAATTGTAGAATCAGAAATGGTATTTTTTATCTGATATGTTCCTTTTCATCCTACTTGAAGAAATGATCAATGAGAAACAATATCAAATGTACTCTTTTTTTTTTTGGATCTGGCATCTTCTTCAAAAAAAAAGAAAATTTTGTTGTTAATTTCAGATTGGTTTTTTTTTCACATTGTTACTTTTGTTGTAAGTTAAGAAAAGATGATTAAATTTATAAATGTACATATTAAGGTGTATCAGAGTTAAAATTTTAAAGAATTCCAATTGCTTATTTCAGGAAAAATATCCATTTTTGAAACAACATTTTTTTATCAAAATAAACATGAACCCATGGGTTTAACTTGCAAAAATCAAATTTTGAAAAAAAAATGGATGATACTGAAATCAGCCATTTTTTATTCAAAAATTTTAACTCTGATATGTCCTATTAAAGTAACCACATGCATTTTTATTGATTTCATATTAGCTTGAAAGAAGTACTTGGAATCAAAAGGGCTCATTTTGTTCAATTTGACCTAATAATTTTTTTCTGAAAACTATAAACCTTGCACCAAGCATTTTCAGATCAAAATTTATGAAAGGTTGCATATATTTAGTGTTTTTGGGTTTGATTCCAATCAAATGTGTTATATTTTTGCTCAAACTGGACAGGTTATGAGCACAGTGCTGAAAACGGGTGCATCTTGATTTTGAATTGAAAAATTACATGAAATTATCTCAACAAGTATGAAATCTGATTATGAGTTTAGGGCCATGCCAGAAGGTGCTTGGTGTATGGGTGAGTGTTGTTTTATGCACCTTACATGAAGTGGTTGTAGATCAATGGCTAGAGAAACATGCATGCATTGAGTTGTTTTGGATTCAAGTAACATAAAATGTGTTACATTTTTATTCAATAATCACATGTTACAGTCCATTGTGTTCAACAGTATTTCCAAGACTGCACAAGTATCCATTGCCACTAATTTGGACCAAACCACTGGAAGATCTCCACCTCAACCATCAGAAGATTATAAATAGGCACACGTATTTATGTCCACTCATTCAGCTCAAGACACTGCCAGATGATCACCTCAAAACAAGGTGAGGAAAAGAAATTTTTAAGGCAGAATCTTGCCTAATTTTAAATTAAATATACTTATTTGATAGTAGCATACACAGGAAAATTATTTTCATAATCATTCAATTGTTTAATTTATCTTTCAAGTTGTCATGCTTCAAGCTTAAGGATTATTGTCTCTCTCACTTTGACATATCCTTTCCTCAATACCATCTACCTCAGTCAATACGTGTGACACAAATATAAGCACAAAATCAATGGTGCCTTCCACTTATCAACTCTGGCTTGCATAAAAAACTTCCATTCTTGGCAACTGACTCAGCACCTACTTACAAACCTTGCAGTTTACTCTACTCCAGTTGACCATCCATTTGATCTCTGCTCTTTCACCCTGGGTATCAATAGCCCTAGGGTTCCCATTCCCGGTAAGGCACTCTCACTAGCTTTCACCCATTCTAGTTAGCCACACCAACTGTATAGTTTGCAATTGGACTTGTCCCTTACCCCGCATAAGCTACAACCTCATATTTGCATTTTCTCTCACGTCACTCCTTCCTATCTCATTGGTAAAGCCCTTGTACGCTTGGATTCTATTGCCTTGCATCTACATTAAGACCTTGGAAACGTCTATAATTTTATTTCATTTCCCAATCTGTTTCATGTCATTCATTGAGTCATTGCCTCTCAACTGTGGTTGGCAATCCATCAGGTTGTATCTAGTCACTTTGGATTACCTGGTAAAGGCTATGCTGCTTGCATGAAGATTTTCTCCTCAGTTATTTAATTTCATACTTTCTTGCATTTTGCTAAATCCAGTCATCACATTGGGCTTGGATTTAGTTTCCTTTCAATTGGAAAAATTCATCCCTCTCACTGTGTGTCAAGTTACCCAACCTTAAGTTTGCACTTTGCAGTTAGCTTCCCTACCTTGCACTTTCCCTTGCACTCAGTCTCCTTTGCGCTCACAATCATCTAAGATTGCCCTATAGTACCTGGGGTGGTCCTTTTACATTAAATTAAATAACTCAGCTCATCTTTTGTAGTTTTCCAACCTATAGTAGGTTTCTTTTTGATTTCACGTACTTGCTCAACCAGGAACGCTTCCCTCACCCCTTACAATGAAGATATCCATTGGGTAGGGAGATCCAGCGTTTCTTGGGACAGAAAACTTTTAGACCCTGTTTTTTCTTCTAAATCCCCTTTTGGTTGAACCTCTTGATGATCCCATGGATCCTCCTTGGAAAGCGGTGGATCCCCTTGAAGAAATCAAAGACTCCAACCACTCTTCAGATGAAAACTTGACTCGTGGTAGATCAAGGGCTGGCAGTAATGCTACCAAACCCAACCCTTTGACCTTGCTTTTGACCCTGATCCAGGCTCTTAATCAAACTTCCTTGCAATCTGTTCCAAGCGTCCCTAGCTTTCATACTGTGGGCATGAAGCTGTTTCCTTTTTCTGTTCATATTTTTTAACTGAAAAATTTAGTCAGCTTTGTTATAATTATGGCCAGCAATTAGCTTAGGCAAATGAGAAGTATTTAAAGCAAAAGAAATGCTGGAAACCTTGTTTTAATAATTGCTGATGGGCTCTCACAATGGGGCAATATGTTGGATGATATTGGTGATTAATTCAATTGGATGATGAATGAATGATAGAAAACAGCAGGGAGAAGAGCTCCTTAAGTACAAAAGATTGGAATCTTGTGAGCCCATGATACAACAAGCCAAAAGGCAAATTTTCCACTCCAAAAGAGCCCTACTTGCTCCAAAGGCCTTGTTACTTGGTACGGGCTCCATCAGCCCGCATGGCATCAGTCCCTGTACCCTTACAACCAGCCTATTCCGGTCATTTCTGGTGTTTCCACCTTAATGGGGCTGAACCAGCCCTTGAGCTGTTCAAAACCCTGGCCAGTTGTCTGTTACAACCGGCCTGTTACCTCACATGCTGGCTGGTTGCCTCATGCAACCAGCCCCTGGCCATACAAATGGCAAGGTGGGACCCAGGACACACTTGGGTCCAGTCTCAGACACACATGGGGGGGGTGTAACCAGCAGACATGCTGCCCCCCCTTTTTCACTCAAATCCCTGGAGGGGGCAGTCAAATCCCCTACCAGGGGCCCTGGGGGTTGATACCCCCAGGGCTTTGTTAAGGTAGGTGGGCTGGGGGGTGGTCAAATCCCCTCCAGCCTGTTGCTCCTCCCCTTTGTTAAAGGCGGGGGGAGAGCACCCCTTTGATGGTGGGGGGGTGGTCAATTCCCCCCCACCGCCGGTTGCCTTTCTGTGACCGGCCTAGCCACCACACTTGGTGGGGGGGTGATCAGGTCCCCCCCACCATGACCAGTTGCCCCTTGAAACCATTTTATGGCTGGTTCAATCCATTCAGCCCTCCCCTTCCTCCTTACAATGGCAAGCAAGGGGAGGGGGAGGAGCCGGGGCCATTGGCCCCAGCCCCGCGGCCGCCACCAAGCACGGCAGCCCCAACCGGGGTAGGGGGACTCCATTTTGAGTCCCCCTGCCCGCTACAACAGCCCAGCGCGGGCCGTTGGGCCCCATAAACGGGCCGTAAGCAAAAACAGCAGCCCCGAGCGGGCCGCAACACGGGCTGAAGCCCCAAATGGGCTGCAACATGGGCGGGGGCCCCAATGGGCGGCCCCCAAGCCCAAAAAGTGAGTTTAACATACTTTGGCAGGCCAGCCCGTCTGGCCAAGTATGTCCAAAACAAACCTTGGGCCCAATTATTCCCATACAAGCCCTTATGGCTGTATTTGTCCATATAACCCACTGGGCCTGTTAGGGACCGTGTACCAATAGGCCTGTTTCACGCTTTTTGAGGCCAGTTTTCCCAAATCCGTGACATCCGCACAGGCACGTATGGTCTGTGTGTGTGTCCACTGGGCCGCAGAGGCCCACATGTGCATCCCATTTGGATTACACTCATACGTAGCACGGGCGTAAGTGCATATGTATTTTAACAAGCTTCATTTCTATCTTACTGCTTTCATTATGCTATTGTTCCTGAATCAGGCCCCCTCTGGGGTCTCTCTAGTTGTCTTAAAACTGCTACCTTAGGCCCCCTTTGGGGTTCTCTAGTTGTCCATAAATACTGGTCCTTCCCTTGGAACATGAACAAAACTTATCTGATTACCAGACAACTAAACTGGAGCGTCCCTTCCTCCTCTTCAGATAAGTTCCACTTGACTTTACAAGTATTGCCTCTTCCGCTCTGGATCTTTGTAGCCTTATCATTTCCTGTTCATCTCTTCATGACAATATAGCCTCCCCTAAAATCTTCAGAAGCAGCCTGATCATTTTACTGGGAACACCCCCATTAACTTAGAGACTACTTACAGTCCTGTAAAATCATCTTCTCAAACAATCATCATAATTTCCCTACTGATAGACATATAGTTTTGTATTTGTCTTCCTTCCTTGGTGCACAAGCCCCACAGTGGTTCAAAACTTACCTCAAACTATTAGATAACGCTAGCCCCACCTGTATCCTCAACATCTGGGACAAGTTTGAGCAGAAATTTTTCACCCTGTTTGGCAACCCTATTGAAGTCCAAAATGCAGGATAAAAAACTTGATAACTTTATCATGAAAGAGAATAGTAGAGGTTCTTTTTGTATCTCCAATTTCCAAACTTTTCATTTTTGCATCCAATTGAACAAGGAAGCTCTTCTATTTCATTTTTGAAAAGGTTTACCCGCATGCCTAATTGAGCAGCTTGCAGTCGGGGGACATAAGACAACCTACCTTGAGCAGTTAATTGACTGGGTGATTGAGCTCAATAATGGCTATCAAGACAAGAGCTGCTCTCAACAAAACAACCATGGACCATCAACCTTGGATCCAAAGGCAGACCACTCCTCAAAAAAATCTTCAAAGAATCCAAAACATTCCAAACCAAATCAAACCTTGCACTCCAACCTGAAAGGGAACGCCATTTCCAAAACTCCAAAGTTCCTTGACAAAGAAACTGGGATGCTCTGGAACAAGGAATGGCTAAGGAGGGAAAATAATTGGTTATTTATCTATTGTGGAGGGGAAAATGATGTTGATAGTTTTGCAAAGCGGCTAGCACGTCAAGCGGCTAGAAATTCAAAAAATTAGCTTTTAGTTTTTCTAATACTTGGAAGGAGAACTACACATTATCTAAATTACAGAAAGTCAATCTTTGCACTTGCAAGTCACTAGGTGCTCCAAATTCAATATTTTTTTTTTTTCATTCTGAAAACTCCCCTTATCAAGTTTTGCTCAATTCTGGCACTAACATTTCTTTGATAGGTGAATCTTTTGTCACTTCCAAGAATCTTATGCGTTCCAAGATAGATACATTTCCCATCTATTTAGTAAGTAGTTTAACTGAGCTGTCTCATTGGCTTTTATAAAAGGCAAAATGGACCTTTGCATTCTCCTATTTACCCAGCTCCAAATGGGACTTATTTGTCTTGTATATTCCCGGAATGGATGCTACCGTTCTAGGACACAACTTTCTAGTTTACTGGAATCTGGATGTGAATTGGCAAGAAGGAGTAATTAATCTTTGAACCTTGCAACCTCAAGATGCTAACCCTTCCGTCAAACAGGAATTAAACAACCTGACTGAAACTGTCAAGTGAGTTGGATGACAATTTTTTTCCCGGAGATTTGCAATATACTGACCTCCATTCCCATGTTCCCTCTTCATATTTAGGAGTAATTGCTTATTTTTCCAACTTACCCTTTCCTTGTTTCTTCAAAGAGAAACAGGCACCAAGCAAATGGTGTATTTTGAGCTATTAATCCTCTTGCATAATGCAAGCACTTCAAACCCCATGCTTGAAGATGACAAGGTTGAAGATCTAGAAATCATTCAAGAGTCTTTAACTCCTGTTTATCATGACTTTTCGGACATCTTTTCAGCTGTTAAGGCAGATAAACTTCCCCCATCCTGTTCTTATGATCACAGGATCAAACTTACTGGCCCACCTCTGGCGCCCTGACCAGTCTACTCTCTCTTGAAGCAATAATCAACTGCGCTTCAAGAATAAATTGCGGAAAATTTATTAAAAGGATTTCTTTGACCAAGAAATTCAAATACCAGTCCAACTGTCCTATTTTTTCTGAAGAAAGACGGCTTACTTTTCCTGTGTGTTGACTACAGGAAACTGAACCAGGTAACCCAGAAGAATGCCTATCCAGTACCAATTTTGTTGCACCTCCTCACTCACTTCCATGGAGCTGCTTAATTATTGAATTTAGACCTTCAAGGCGCATATAACTTATTTTTCATTGCAAAAGGTCACAAATATTTCACTGCAATTAGAACACAGTTTGGCAGTTATGAGTATACCATCATGCCTTTTGGCCTCTGCAATTCTCCTTCCACTTTCCAACAAGTTTTCAACAAGATTTTTTCTGACCTTGTAGAGAAATACCTTGTGGTGTACCTTGAAAATATACTAGTCTACTCAAAAACTCTTTAGGATCACATTTCACATGTGCAAGAGGTGCTACAGAGACTTCACAAGAGTTACCTGTTTACAAAAGCCTCTAATTTCAAATTCAATTCTCCTTCTCTTCAGTTTATGGGTTTCATATTCTTGCAGCAAGGAATATCAATGGATCCAGCCAAGAGACAGCCCATATTGGACTTGCACCCACCTTCTTCTGTCAAATCCCTTCAAGGTTTCCTTGGTTTCAGTAATTTTTAAAGGAGGTTTATTGAGAATTATGCCAAGAAAACTGTAAAACTTACTAACCTTCTTCAAAAAGACACTCATTTTGTTTTTACAGAACAAGCTGTTTTAGAGTTTGAAGCTCTGAAGAAAGCATTCACCACTGCTCCAATACTTGCTCACTTCAACCAGCTAGCTTGCACTATTGTAGAAACAGATGCAAGCAACTATGTGGTTTCAGGAGTAATCTTGCAGTATTCTTCTTCTTCTTCCCTTTTTCATCCTGTAGCTTTTGAGTCTTGAAAATTTCTTGCTGCAGAGCTTAATTAAAAGATCCATGAAAAGGGACTTCTTGCAATTGTGTTTTGTTTGAAAAAATGGCATTCATAACTTTTGAGTCTTATGGAACCCTTTGAGGTCCAAACTGATCATAATTCTTTAAAATATTTCATGAGCTCAAAATTCCTTACATGCAACAAGGCATGGTGGTCCAAATACCTCTTGAGTTCAACTTTACAATCAGGTATCATCCTGGGAAACAAGAGATAGTCCCTGATGCTTTATCATGTTGGGACAACATTTACCCAGGGGGGGAGCACCTTAGCCAACAACAACCCTAAAAACATTAGGACACTTTTCTCAACCCAGTGTCCCCAACTCAGTTCAATCATCACTCACCTTTGAGATACAGCTTCCAAAACACAACAAGCTCAACTCAATGATCCCAAGTGTACCAAACTTTGCAAGAGTTTAAATCTATTAGAAAGTGGTTACAGTATTGACAAAAATGGTTATTTAGTTTATAAGGACCATATAGTAGTACCAGATAATCCTTGCATTAAGTTATATATCTTTGAGTCAAGGCATGATTACCCGCTCACTGGTCATCATAGGCAGGATAAAACCTAGCAATTGATTGCACAAGACTTCTAATGGCCTGGTATGACCATGGAAGTGAAATACTATGTTAATGCATGCTATGATTGTAATTGTGACAAGTCCTCAAAACACCGGAAGTATGGGCTACTACAGCCACTTCCAATTCCTCCTATTCCTTGGCACTTGCTTTCTATGGATTTCATTCTTCAATTACCTATTTCTAGTGGTTATGATGATATTTTAGTAGTAGTAGATTGCTTCTCAAAGATGGATGTATTCCTTTGCATTAATTTGACGGCCTCCTCAGAAGACTTAGCTAATTTATTTGTAGAGTATTTTTTCTCAAAACATGGTCTCCCTGATAACATAATTAGGGATTTTGGATCTTTGTTTCTCTCTAGCTTCTGGACCTTGCTTTCCCAACATTTGAAGATCACTCAAAATTTATCAACAGCTTACCACCCAGAAAAAGATGGGAAAACCAAGCAAGTCAATCAGATTCTCAAACAGTATCTTTGAATTTATGTTTCCTACCAACAGGAAGACTGCTTGCAATGGCTCCCATTAGCCAAGTTTTCCCACAAAAACTCCACTCATTCCTCCACAAAACAGTTGCCCTTCCAGACTCTTTATGGTAGAAACCCAACTTTCTCTTCTATTCATGAAGAACCTCCTCAACCTGCTACCAATTAACTTAATCACATTCATTCTCTTCAAACGCAACTTCAAACCAAACTTGAAGTGGCAAACCAGCGCTACAAGGAACAAGCAGATTTGCTTTGCAATTGGGCCCCAAAATCTGCAGTAGGAGATCAGGTATGGCTTGATTCTTGCAATATTTGAAGTACTTTCCCACCCAAAAAACTCTCTGAAAGGAAACTTGGCCCCTTCAAACTAAAATCAGTCATTTCCCCTAACGCTTTTAAACTCACCTTACCTGCAAAATGGAAAGGTATCCACCTGGTCTTTCATGTGTATCTCCTAGAGCCAGATTGAGTCTTATACCTGGGCAAGAATCATCCCCCTCCTGAAACAGTCAACTTCCAAGATCAGTTAGAGTGGGAATTAAGTTGTATTCTGGATTCCAGGTTAGGCAAAGGAAAACTTCAATACCTTGTTGAATGGACTGGCTTCCAGTCCAACAAAGATTGCACATTGTGGGAACCAGCCCATCACCTTTGCAACTCTCCCAATTTGGTTCAAGACTTTCATGCAAGTTATCTTTGCAAACCTTTCCAATCATGACTCCAATCCCATTCCTCACTTCCATCTCATTCCATCCCATCAATTTTGTCCCATTTCCTTACTTTACCTCCTTTTCAATTTCTAAAAATTATCCATTTCTTTTTTCACAATCTTTTATTCTTCCACGTTTATTTATTTCAGATAATATAAAAATAAATAAATATATAACAATAATAATAAAGTAAAATATATATTATAATAAAATAAGATCACAAATAAAATAAATTTTTTACAAATTTTCCTTTATTTCTCTGTCCGCTTCCTCCTAATTTTTGGTTGATTCCTCTACCATCAACCTAAATTCATCCAAACCCTTGTCATTTCTCAAAGAAGACATCCGCACAACAACATTACTTGTTTCACCAGGTGCCTTTCAAAGATCTATTTGCACCTTGCAGTCTGAGCCATCTTTTGCCGGGCATTCCATCCACCTTCCTCCAAGAGCTCCTCATAGGCTCTCTTCCTTTGGTCTCTTGACAAACCTTCTCCAATGTCTCCATTTAATTGCCTTCCATCAGTTTCAATGGGTGCCTTAACTTGTACCTGGTTCCCTCCATCTCAGCCTTTAATTCCACCCTGTTCCTCCATCTCCTGTTCTGTTCCATCCCTTCCCTCTGTACCATCCTCTTCTCCTTCATTTACTTCCCTCCGCTCTGTATCACCCTCTCCTTCAGTCATCATCCCTTCCTCCCTTGCTCCTTCAACTGCCGCCAATTCCTCAACTTGAACTTTTACTTGAACCTTGGGATTCATTGGGTTCACCTCAAATTTGGACAACTGTCCAATATACAGTGGTGGCGGCGGAGGCACATTAGAAGTGTATCTTTGGGATTGTTGCAGTAATATCCAGAAAAAAAAATATATTAGTTCCATTTCTTTTTATTTTATTCATTGGTAGTTCCTAAGTCTTGAGCTTACCAGGTTTTTGGATGCCTAAGAATTCACTCTCTGGCACTGGCGGTATATGTTAGTTCACTCACGGCGCAGACCTTTGGCTTTGCACCTCACTCTGAAACAATATGGGGGTATCCCTGTTATAATTATGGCCAGCAATTACCTTAGGCAAATGAGCAGTATTTAAAGAAAAATAAATTCTGGACAACTTGTGTCTATAATTTCTGATGGGCTCTCAAAATTGGGCAATACGTTGGATTATATTGGTGATGAATTTAATTGGATGATGAATGAATGATGGAAAACATCAGGGAGAAGAGCTCCTTAAGTACAAAAGATTTGCCTCTTGTGGGCCCATGATACAACAAGCCAAATGGCAAATTTTCCGCCCAAAAAGAGCTCTACAGGCTCTACAGGCCTTTTTACTTGGTTTGGGCCCCATCAGCCCACATGGCATCAGTCCCTGTACCCTTATAATCAGCCTATTCCAGTCCATTCTGGTGTTTCCACCGTTACGGGGCTGAACCAGCCCCTTTTCTGTTCAACCCCCTGGCTGGTTGTCCGCTACAACCAGCCCAGTTACTCTTATTTCCTTAACCCTGTTGGAGTTGATGATCAGATCATGGACTCTTACTCAACTCGGAAAGTTGAGGACAAAAGTTGAAAGAAACAAAGTCAATAAGGTGAATTGCAAGGTCCTGAAAAAGACCAGTTTAAATAGACAACTAGAGAGCCCCTCACAGGGGGCCTAAGGCACTTGATGACTAATCAGCATTGGCAGAAACTATTGGGACAAAAGACAATGTGATAAACTATGGAGTAAGCCAATAAGAAATAATTCATAAGTTAATAAAGGACCAGGTGACATGTAGTAATAAGATTCTGTGAAAGAAGGGATCAAGGCTAGCAGCAGAAGACATTATACTTCAACACACCCCCTTGCTGGTAGGCTTGAGACTGGGTGAGAAGGCAAGGAGGTATGACAAAGAAGGCTAAAAAAATAATGATAAAAAAGGACAACATTGGGCACAGAAATGATGGATCAATAGGCTTTCAATCATGACTTCAGGTGGTAACTGAAACCTAGTGAGGTAGAAGTTGCATTGCAAGTTTAAGGTTGATACTTGAGAGGTAGTCAGGGGGACATCCACAACCAAGCAACAGTCAAGGACGGGGGACCATTCAAAGTCGCAATTGACAGAGAGAGAGAAGGTTGCGGGTGGTGCCAGGACTGATATCCAATGATTGGAAGCCACCAACTTGCAAAGATTGAGTGATTTCCAATACAACAATAGGCTGGCCGCAACGAATCACATTGAAGAGTGCCACATGATTATGCAAAGGAGCGAAGTTGAAGATGAGGGTGATCAAGGTCTCAGGATCAGAAATGCAAGCTAAGTCACAGACCAACGGGAAGCAAGTCAAGTCGCATAAAAAAATGCAAGATGAGTGATGTTGAGACTGATTGCATTGAGGAGTCCGGACAGAGTTTCAAGGAGAGTGCAAGCAATATTGCAAGTTGAGTTTGAGCATGGTTCCGAGAGAAAAAGAGGGTTGAAAAGGGGGGAGTTGACTGGTGATTTTGAGGGAGCAATCAAACCACAGGTTGTAAGATGATGTAAGCGAGGAGCAAATAGACAGGTGATTGAAGCCTGGAGGAGGATTCCATTGGGGATCAATGATGAGGGTTGATGGTGAACTGTTGGTGATGTTTGGAGAGTTTTCACATAGGTCGGAAACCTGACCAGCTTGAGGTTCATCCTCATCTTCATCCTCATCTCACCCCATCAAATTGATGGGATTAAATGATTTGATCAACTGGTCCAGGCAGTTCATGAATGTTGGTCAAGTGAGCAATATTGGAGTTCAATGTGAAGAGGGAAGATTGTAGAGCGCAAGATTGAAGTAAGAGAGCCAACCAAAGTGGTGGCCGTCATTGATAGATTGACCAATCTGAGCAGCTAGGTACAAGCCAAGCACAATGAGCCAAGAATGATGAGTGTTGACCAGGAAGACCCAGACCAGGATGAAAAGGTAAAGGATGAAATTGATTATTTGGGATTTTAGGAGGGAGAAACCAGACTAGAACCCTCACCAAGCCACTTGACCAAGCCAAAGTGACTTGTTAGATTGTAGAATGGTCTTTGGTCTGATCAGGAGCATCAAAGTGGATGGATGAGATGAGCTTAATAGTCAAGCTCATCCTCATCTCACCCCCTTACCAAGAGAGTCAAAGACTGGTAATTGGGATAAGAATTTTGAAGGAGGACCGATTGAAGAAAAAGAGTGGGAAGGACAGAAGATAAAGGGCTAATTTAAAAGGATGAATGAATTGAATGAGGAGCAACCAAAGTCGCAGGATGAAGGAAATTGGGCAGCAATCAAGCCAAGAATTAAATTTATTACATGGCAAGGACACAGAATTGGGGCTTGAGGTCTTGACCAAGCGAGGAAAGGAGGGCATTCAGAGGTTGCAGGATTGATATGATGAGCAATTGAGGTTGCAAGATTGAGTCGGAGAGCAATCAAGATGTAGGTAACATTGCAATTGACCGGATAAAGATGACATTGATGGCATTGGATGATCAAGGAACTAATGGATCAAGCCTGAGGTAACAGCAGGGTCAAAGTAAGGGTAAATAAGACCAATGAAGGTCACTAATTCAGGGTGATCAATAGGATCAGTCGGATGAGAAGGTAGATACGGTCAGTAATAGAAAGACAGTATTGCTACTTTGGAAGACCATAGAGGTGACTAATTGAGGTGATCAATAGGATCAGTTTGGATAAGAAGGCAGATACAATCAGTAATAAAAAGACAGTAGAGCTACCGGTGTTGAGGGATGACCTACAAAGGTCACTGAATAAAGAGTAGATGCAATTAACAATAGGATAATTGGAGAGCTACCACACAGAGAGGATTTACTTGAAGCAAAACAGAGACAGCACAATAGGTGGTGCCCTGGGCTCATAACCTGTTGGAGTCGATGATCAGATCATGGACTCTTACTCAACTCGGAAAGTTGAGGACTCAAGTTGAAAGAAACAAAGTCGATAAGGTGAATTGCAAGGTCCTGGAAAAGACCAGTTTAAATAGAAAACTTGAGAGACCCTCACAGGGGGCCTAAGGCACTTGATGACTAATCAGCATTGTGAGAAACTATATGGACAAAAGACAATGTGATCAACTATGGAGTAAGCCAATAAGAAAGAATTCATAAGTTAATAAAGGACCAGTTGACATGTAGTAATAAGATTCTGTGACAGAAGGGATCAAGGCTAGCAGCAGAAGACATTATACTCCAACATTTAGAAGAAATAGAAAAGTGAAAAAGATTGGTTGAAATGATGGAAAGAGATAATGATTTGGTTTTGGATGAAGAACATGTGAATCAATCTTTTGAAGTTTATAATAGGAATGTAAGGTTGTTGGATTTAAATTTTCAGGAGGGTTTGAAAAGAGGATGGGGACATGAAATAAGAAAATAGAAGTATGGTTACTTTGAAAATAGGTAAAAGAAAATTATGGAGATCAAGAAAAGATTATCAGATATTGTAGATTTTGCAGGTAATACTTTTGAGATGGGAACTACTGTTAGAGGACCTATTCTTTATCAGGCTAAAAAATTAGAATTAGTCAATTCTTGGATGACTAGAGTGAAAGAGTTGGAAGAAATTATGTGTGAAAATGTTTGAATTTATTTTTATAAAGATTTGTATTTATTATTATATATTTTTTATGAGATGGATTATTTCTTTTTATTATATATTTTTGATGTATTATTTTAGTTTTATTTATTATATAAATTTTTTTGAATTGAAAAAGATATCTATGTTTCTTTATTTTAAGGGAGCTTTTGGTTTTAAGGGATAGAGTGTACGGAAATCTTGAAGTAAGGCAGTGCAGTTGGTAAGATTGTATTGAGGTTCCCAAGTGGTGCGTTCCTTGTTGTTTTGGAAGCCTTTCCGTTCAACTAAGTAAAATAGTTTCCCCCTATTGAGTTTTGAGTCAAGTATCTGAGACACTTCCCATTCTTCTTCCCCATTGATTTGAACTGGTTCAATTGGTGGTTGATGTCTGGAAGATAGTGAGTTGTCCTGATATGGTTTGAGCAGGGAGGAGTGGAACACAGGGTGAATTGTGGACCATTTTTGAGGAAGTTGAAGCTTAAAAGAATTCTTTCCAATCTGTTCTATAATCAAAAAGGGACCTAACCATTGCTCTGAAAGCTTATGAGTTGGACAATTAGTCTTGATATTTTTTGAAAAAGCCAAACTTTTTTTCCAACAGCAAATGAGTCATGAAAATCACTTCTTTTAAGGTCAACATATCTCTTATAGGTTTTAATGGCTTTTTACAATTAATCTTTCAGCTGTGTCTGATTTTGGTGAATCTGAGTTATTTAGTTACTGGCAGGTTGGTCATCTACTACATGCAGGCTGTCAAAGTTAGGATGTCAACCATAAATGGTGAAGAAGGGAGATTGCTTATTTGAAGTGTGAGTTGAGTTGTTGTAAGCAAATTCAGCAAGAGGGATCCAGGTATCCCATTTGTCTTGGTGATAACTGACATACATACTAAGAAATTGTTCTAGGATCTGATTTACGCGTTCCGTCTGACCGTCTGTTTCAGGATGATAAGCTGTGGAGCGATTTCTTTTTATCTGTAATTTTTCACATAAATTTTTCCAAAAAGACAAAACAAATAAAGATCCTCTGTCACTGACAATGTCAGCAGATAGTCCATGTTTTGAGAAGATTTTGGAGATTGGTAGGTTAGCTAATTCCACAGAGGAGATATCAATTCTGGTTTTCATAAAGATAGACATTTTTGAGAAACAATCAATGACTACAAGAATTGAGTCAAAACCATTTGATAATGGTAATTGTGAAATAAAATCCATAGGGAGTGAAGTCCAGGGAGAATCTGGAATTGGTAAGTTTTGGAGGAGTCCAAACTTCTTGTGGTGACTTGACTTGTTTCTGCTGCAAAGGTAACAAGAAGAAACATAATCTTTGATAAAGGAGGTCATATTTTCCCAATGAAAATCTCTTTTGACTAGATCAATAGTCTTGTCTTGACCAGGGTGACCAGAAAATGGAGAATTGTTTTGTTGTCGTAAAATTTCTAATTGGAGTTGTTCATCTTCCTTAGGGATTGCTCTCCTATTTTAAAAAATAAGAAGACCAGTGTCTGGATCTATTAAGTAGCTCTTGACTGTTTCTTTTTTGTGTAACTTCTGAATAATCTGTTGAGTTGATTTGTTGGAAAGCTGGGAGTTTATTAAGTAGTCCAAGTATCCATCAACCTGTTTAGTGGAAACAAAGAAAATTCTGGAAGTTTCAAAGTCATTCTGTATCAAGAGTTGCTTGACATTTTTTGGGTTCTTTTCTGCATAGGGTACTCCCCCCTTGGGATAAACGTTGTCTCAACATTACAAAATATCAGGCACAACGGAGTGCTTTCCAGGTCTATAAACAATAGTGAAGTCAAATTTGGACAAGAACTCTGCACACCGCGCTTCACGGCAAGTCAGTACTTTGGAAATCATAAAATACTTGAAAGATAAGTGATCAGTGAGAAATTCAAAAGGAGAAGAGAGGCTTAGAAAATAAGCTCTCTATATGTTGATAGACCACACAATGGCTAGGAGTTCTTTATTGTGGATTTCATAGTTCAGTTCCGCACTACCCAATTTTCTGCTATCAAAAGCTACTAGGTGCTTGGATCCATCAGGAGAAACTTGGGTGAGAATAGCCCCTAGGGCATAGTCACTAGCGTCAGTTTCTAAAAAGTTGTTTAAGGAAATATTGAAATGATTAAGGACAGGTGCTTTGGGTAAAGCCTGTTTGAGATTTTTAAACTTCTGAGGAGCTCCTAGTGATGAAGGAAAAGTAGAGTTGGAACCATTGAGAGCAGTTAGGAGGTGAACCTTTCTGGAGTAATTAATGATAAACCTGTGATAAAAGTGAGAAAAACCCAAAAACTTTTGCAAAGCCTTTTTATTTGTTGGTGTTGGCCAATACAAGATTTTTTGAACCTTGGAGTTTTCCATTTCAATTACTTTCCTTGAGATCACATATCCTAGGTAATCCACAGAAGAGTTATGAAATTCAAATTTAGAAGCTTTGGCGTATAAGTTGTTCTTCCAAAGTCTGTTCAAGACTTCACAAACATGATCAGTGTGTTTTTCTAAGTTTTTGAAAAAATAAGGATATTTTCAGGGTAAACCACAACATAGATGGTCAGAAGGTCAGTGAAGATGTCATTAACAAGACATTGAAAAGAGGCAGGAGAATTGGTCAGTCCAAAGGGCATAACCAGATATTCAAAACTTCCAAATTGGGTTCTGAATGCTGTAAGATGTTCATCCCCTTCTTTGATTTAAAGAAGATTGTAAGCACCCCTGAGGAAAATTTTAGAGAAGATAGTAGAACCAGAGAAGACTGTTAATAAGTGAGTCATTGGAGGAATAGGGTACCGGTTCTTGCAAGTCACAGCGTTAAGTTTGCAATAGTCAACACAAAATTGTAAACTGTCATCCTTCTTTTTCACAAAGAGGACAGTTGCACCAATGCAGGAAGAACTGGAGCAAATAAAACCTTTCTCTATATTTTTGGCTATATAGGCTTGTACGGCTTCCTTCTCATGATGACTGAGGGAGTAGATAGGCCCAAATGGAGGCAAATGACCTTCCAGTTTGATATGGTGATTGTAAGCACGGTGAGGATGCAGTTTTTCAGCTTTAACCTTGGAAAACACATCTAAAAAGGCATGGTAAGCTTGAGGAACTTTTTCCATCACAGTTTCAGTTTCTTCAGCTTCTTCATCTTCATCCAAAACTTCAGCAGCAATGTGTTTGGGCTTAGAGTCAGAATCAGAAATAATCATATGCATAACTTGAATGGATAGATCATCCTCTATATCCTCCAAGAATTCCAGAGAATGTCCAAAGAATATCCAATTCAGAGAAGTGATTGTTGAACTTGAAGAAGCGTGTTGTAAGTGCATAGATTCTGAAGTGAGAGCAGGAGCAGTGATCTGCAGATTAACTGGCGGAGAGGGATAAGTGGCTGGAGAGAGTTCAACAGGAGGGGAATGATCCAAAGTTGGTTGGTGTCTTGGGGTGATAAATCCCAATTGACAATTTACCTCAGGGTTCCAGAAGTGAAGGAAGTCAATAACCAGAATAATATCTTCTTTTGGAGGAGTATTTACTACCAGGGAGTCCCATTCTAAGTTGGGAAATGAGGGTAAGGAAAACCTGAAGTTTAACTTATGAGCTATCTCCTGAGTGGGAGTGTTAGTAGGAGTAAAAGTAAAAAGAAAGATAGGAACGGATAGAGAAGTAGGGGATAGAGAGAATTTAGAAATCATAGATTTGGAAATGACGGATTTGGTTGAACCTGAGTGGACAAGTATGCTGAAAGCTTGGTTATTAAGGAAACAGATGAAAGGTAATTCTTTATTATGGGAGTCAGAAGTCTTTTCTCCCAAAGCATGCACATGGATATTGGAGGGGTGATGGTCATGGAGTACCACATGCTCATCACCTAGTCTTTTCCCTGTTTAGGTTTTGCTGAGTCAATTTTCTGGGGAGATTTGAATTCTGGTTGTTTTCTGCAAAGGCTAAATTTATGAGTACCTCCACAGTAGCTACACAATCCTTCCTTTTCCCTTCTAGCTTTCTCCTCATCCTTGAGATGTCCATCTTTCCCTGTATGGGGATTTGGACAATAAGTTGATTCAGTTGGGGTAGCCTTAGCTTTTCCCTTAGACTTACCTTGGTGACTGGGTTGAGGAGCTTTAGAGGAATTGGATGAACTGGGACCAGGTCTTGGAGCTGAGTGTGAGTTAAGGGACTTCTCCCTCATCCTTTCATGGTAATGTGTGTCATACTTAAGCACAATTTCCATTAACTCTTGAAGGTTTTCTTGAGGTCCATTGTATTCCCACTAACTGATCAAGTAGTCTGGAGGGCAGTCCTAGTCTAAAAAGAAAAGAGAAAGCTTTATCAACCCATCCAAAAACCTTAGTCATTAAGGTCCTGAACTCAGTGATATAGTTAGAAGCATATCCTGTCTCTTTCATTTTGAGAAGGGTTAGATCTTTTTCAGCACGTTGGATCTCAAGCCTGTCTCCAAAAAGGGTATGGAGTTGTTGAGTGAAGTGAAACCAGGATTTGAGTGAAATGCAGGTTCTGGGTTACCAAGGTGAGCAAGGTATGGCTGAATCCATTGACTAGCATTTCCAGATAAGTAAGAGACTTTAAAAAGTACTTTCTTCCTGTCATTAGCAAATACCCTCTCATCATTAGCAAAGATGAGTTCACAAGCTTGAAGAAAAGGTTAAAGCTTGGTGGGGTTAGTACCATCAAATCTTTCTGGAGCATTGATGGATGGTGATTTAAAGTTGTAAAAAGAAAAATTATCAGCAGGTTTGGAAAGTTGGGTCATTGCTAAGGTCATTTGCTGAAGAATGGCCAGCAGGCAAGGGTCAGTAGAAGTACCCTGAGAAGGAGGAAGGTTAGTAACCCCTTGAGAAGTTGTTGGGGCTGCAGTGTCATTAGAGGAAATACTTGTATTACCCCCTGGGGAAGGTTAGTTCAAGCCACTCAAGATTCTGGAATCAAATCCTGAGTCCTCATCTTCTTCATAGCCATTGTATTTGTCTTCTTCTGGGAGTGGGACACAGCTTGGGTCAAAGGCAGGAGAGTCCAGCCCATAGTAACCTGGTGTTAGAATTATGGCCAGCAATTAGCTTAGGGAAATGAGCAGTATTTAAAGCAAAAGAAATGCCGGACACTGGGTGTCAATATTGGTTAATGGGGCTCTCACAATGGGGCAATATGTTGGATGAATTTGATTGGATTGATGAATGAATGGATGGAAAACAGCAGGGAGAAGAGCTCCTTAATTAAAAAAGATTGGCCTCTTGTGAGCCCATGATACAACAAGCCAAAAGGCAAATTTTCCGCCCCAAAAGAGTTCTAAAGGCTCTACTGGCCTTGTTACTTGGTTTGGACTACATCAGCCCACATGGCATCAGTCCCTGTACCCTTACAGCCAGCCTATTCCGGTTATTTCTGGTGTTTCCACCTCAATGGGGCTGAACCAGCCCCTTAACTGTTCAAAACCCTGGCTGGTTGTCCGTTACAACCAGCCATGATGACCTCATTAAGTTGTTTACGGGCTGTTTGCCTCATGCAGCCAGCCCCTGGCCCCTCAAATGGGCCACGTGGGACCCAGGGAACACCTGGGTCCGGCCTCAGACTCACATGGGGGGGGGGGGTGACCAGCAGACATGCTGTCCCCCCCTCTTTCTCTCAAATCCCTGGTGGGGGTGGTCAAATCCCCTCACCAGGGGCCCTGGGGGTCAATACCGCCAGGGCGTCGTCAAGAAGGTTGGCCTGGGAGGTGATCAGGTCCCCCCAGGCCCATTGCTCCTCCCCCTTGGTAAAGGGGGGGGGAGAGCACCCCTTTGCTCAGTTGCTTCAAACAATTGATGATGGGGGGGTGATGAATTCCCCCCCACCTGCCGGTTGCTCTGCTTGCGGCCAGACCCGCAACCTCCTTGGGCAAGGGGGTGGTCAGGTCCCCCCTGCCCTGACTGACTGCACTGTTGCGGTTGGTTGCTGGCTGGTTCAACCCAGCCAGCTTGCCCCCATCCCCCTTTCAATGGCAAGCAAGGGGAGGGGGAGCGAGCCGGGGCCGCAAGCCCCGGCTCCGCGGCGCGAGTTGCTGGGCGTGACCAGCTGGGTCCATGTGGCATCCCACTGCACAGGTTCCCTCAGCCGCACGACGGCCTGCGCGGGCCGTCGGGCCCCACGTGGGCTGTACCAAGGAACACAGGCGGCCCCGAATGGGCCGCGACGCGGGCAGCGGCCCCAAGCGCGCCGCAACACGGGCGGCTGCCCCTAGTGGGCTGCAACAGGGGAGGCGGCCCCAATGGGCGGCCCCAAGCCCAAATTGTGAGAATTACATACTTTGGCGGGCAAGCCCGTTTGGCCAAGTATGTCCATACTTAAACCTTGGGCCCTTCTATGCCCAAATAAGCCCATCTGGCTTGGGTGGCCCATCCACCCTGGCGGGCCTGTGAGGGCCCGTGTCCCAAAAGACCATAAAAACGTGTTTTGGTGCCCAAATGCCCAAAACCAATAACACCCACATGGGCCCACGTGGCCCACGTGATGTCCAATGGGCCGTGGAGGCCCATTTTTTCATCGCATTTGGATTACACACTCCTATGCACATTACCTGAGTGCATCCGCATTTTAACACCTGGTACTGGATATTGACCTGCAACTCTATGAATACTGGAACTGTCAGAGGGAGGAATAGAAGCAAGGGAAGCTGGTGTAATAGTTTTCAATAACCCAGTATCCATTGGGGTTGAGGTGGAAACCTCTGGCATAGGTAGGTTAGAGAAGGTTCTTCCTCTTCCAGAAGTTCCTGGTGTAGAAGGTGTTAAAATACGTACGCACTTACGCGGGTGCTACGTATAAGTGTAATCCAAATGGGATGCACAAATGGGCCTCTAAGGCCCATTGGACACACACACGGACCATACGGGCCCATGTGGATGTCACGGATTTGGGGAAACTGGCCTCAAAATGCGTGAAATAGGCCTATTGGTACACGGGCCCTAACGGGCCCGGTGGGGTATATGGGCAGATACAGCCAGATGGGCTTGTATGGGCATAATTGGGCCCAAGGTTTATTTTGGACATACTTGGCCAGACGGACTGGCCCGCCAAAGTATGTTTTTCTCAGTTTTCGGACTAGGGGCGGCCCATTGGGGCCGCCGCCAGTGTCGCGGCCCACCCGGGGCCGCTGCCCGCGCCGCGGCCCGTTCGGGGCCGCCTGTGTTCCTCGGCACGGCCCACGCGGGGCCCGACGGCCCGCGCGGGGCTGTTGCGCGGCCGAGGGATCCCGCGCGGTGCGATGCCGCGCGGGCCCGGCTGGTCGCGACCGGCGACCAGCGCCGCGGAGCCGGGGTTCGCGGCCCCGGCTCGCTCCCCCTCCCCTCGCTCGCCGTCGCGAGGGGGAGGGGGCAGGCTGGCTGGGTTGAACCAGCCAGCGACCGGCCGCGATGACGCGGTCGGTCAGGGCAGGGGGGACCTGACCACCCCCTTGCCCAGGGAGGTGGCGGCGCCGGCCGCGAGTGTAGCGACCGGACGGTGGGGGGGATTTGATCACCCTCCCACCTTGTAGCGAAGAGGTGACGAGGGGCGCTCTCCCCCCCCCTTTACCGAGGGGGAGGAGCGACGGGCCAGGGGGGATCTGACCACCCCCCAGCCATCCTTACCTTGACGACGCCCTGGGGGTATCGACCCCCAGGGCCCCTGGTGAGGGGATTTGACCGCCCCCACCAGGGAATTGAGAGAAAGAGGGGGGGGGGGCGGCATGTCCGCCGGCTACACCCCCCCCCATGTGAGGTTGAAACCGGACCCAGGTGAGCCCTGGGTCCCACCTGGCCCATTTGAGGGGCCAGGGGCTGGATGCATGAGGCAACCAGCCCGTAACAGAGGTAATAAGGCCATCAGGGCCGGTTGTAATAGACAACCAGCCAGGGGATTGAACAGCAAAGGGGCTGGTTCAGCCCCGTAACGGTGGAAACACCAGAATGGACCGGAATAGGCTGGTCGTAAGGGTTCAGGGACTAATGCCATGTGGGCTGATGTAGTCCAAACCAAGTAACAAGGCTTGTAGAGCCTGTAGAGCTCTTTTGGGGCGGAAAATTTGCCTTTTGGCTTGTTGTATCATGGGCTCACAAGAGGCCAATCTTTTGTACTTAAGGAGCTCTTCTCCCTGCTGTTTTCCATCATTCATTCATCATCCAATCGAATTCATCCAACATATTGCCCCATTGTGAGAGCCCCATTAGCCATTATTGACACACAGTGTCCAGCATTTCTTTTGCTTTAAATACTGCTCATTTGCCTAAGCTAATTGCTGGCCATAATTATAACACATTATCAGTACCAACATCATCATTACTTCCAAGCCATCTAGACCTTTGTACCTTACTTTGGAGAACCTCAAAGACCTCAAGTTTTCCAAGAAGATGTCCTATATCCCTGATGTTAGCTCTACCAAAATAGTTCTGAATAGTCAGAACTATAATGCTTGGGCTGTCCTTATGGATAGTGAGCTGGATAACATCTGCTGTGGGGAAATTATGGATGCAGATGACACTCTGATCAGTTCAGAAGTGGAGAAGAAGTCTTACCATCTGATCCTTAGGCATCTTGATGAGAATCATGTGACATGGGTTGCTGATACTCTTAGGGAAGATGAGAGGAGGAGGGGCAGCATCCTTTGGAAGCTGCTTAAGTCCAAGTATGCTGGTGATTCTGTTCACCAGAAGGGTATAGCCTTTAATAAACTGTTCAAGTTACAATATTCGAATTGTAAACAGTTTGTGGCAGAGGCTAGGTCTAGTATAGCCAAGTTCAAGTCATCTGGACTTAACATGGATCCAGAGTGTTTGTCACTCTTAATCCTTCAAAAGCTGCCAAAAGAGTTTGATTCCTTAGTCAGAATCATTTCTCAATTGGATCCTCTTCCTGGGGAGGAGGATGTGCTTAAAAGGATTGAAAAGGATGACCTTCAATTCAAGATGAAGGGGGGTTCTGGAACAGCCCTAGTTGGAAAGACTGGAAAATCTCGCAAGAAGGCGAAAAAGGATTTGTCCAAGGTCTTATGTTACAATTGTCAGAATAAGGGGCACTATGCTAAGGACTGCAAGGAGGCCAAGAAAAGGAAGAAGTCCGAAGGGGATGACAAAGAGGTCAATCTCACAACTGAAAACTTTGCAATGGTGGCGTTGGATGCTCCAATTGAAGAGGCTGTTGTGGAAGAAGGTCCCAACAAGAAGGCCAAAATCGATGAGGATCAAGAAATGGACTTGATTGATTATGAAGTGAGTAATCTTAACCTCAAAGATAAGAACTTATCAGTGACTGATAAAGCTTCTTTCCTACTAGGAGGATTGAAGGAGGATGTTCTTGTTTTGATCGATTCTGGTTGTACAGATCACATGTTTTTTGAACCAAATTTATTTTCAAATCTTAGTGATTATGATGGGGTTGTAAATATTGGTCAGAAAGGCAGAACAATTCAGATTAAAGGAATTGGAAAAGTTATTCTTGCAAATCAATTGGGTTTCCAAATTACTTTTGATAAAGTGTTCTATGTACCAGAGTTGCCTTACAACCTTGTGTCTCTTGGGGTGTTATGGAAAAAAGGTTTCCAAATTCGTTATCTTAAAGGAGATAGGTTTGTTATTGATATGAATGGGAGAACTGTTCTTAGTGGACAAGTTCGGAATAAGCTTCTGTGTGCAAGCCTGTTCAAATTCTCAGCTCTGAGCACTGTTTCTCACAATAGAAGTGGCCATAAGGTAAAGGACAGCAACTGTGAGAGTTGTACCTTGGGGGCCAAGACTAGAAATGTGTTCTCTAAGAGTAGAGATCACACAGATGTTCCTAGAGAGGAATTTTCCATTGATTTGGCAGGGCCATTCACTCCAGAGTCCCTTGGTGGGGCAAGATACTTCATCAATTTAGTTGATACTGCAACTAATTATGTTTGGGTTAAACCGATTCGATCTAAGGATCAGACCACAGAGGAGGTTTCTGTAATCTTCAAAGTCTGGAAACAGAATGGTCTGATGAAGGAGATCAAGAGGGTTATTACCGATGGAGGGGGTGAATTCGTGAGTAAAGAGTTTGGGAGGCTGTTGAAAGATTATGGTATCATTCATATAGTCACTACTGCAAGTACTCCACAAAATAATGGAATAGTTGAGAGAATGAATAGGACTTTACTGGACAAAGTCAGAACTATTATGTCTCAATCTGGTCTGCCAAAGTTCTTATGGGCTGAGTTGATGTGTACGGTGTGTCTGTTGCACAACATTGTAAGTGTTAATGGGAAGTGTCCCCATTATCAGTTTTGGAAGTTGTACCCCAAAACATCACACCTAAGAACAATTGGTTGCTTGGTGTATTATAGTGTCCACCATAATGAAATGGTCGGAAAATTAGACCCTAGAGCCAGAACAGGGGCACTTGTAGGCTATGATTTAATAAGTAAATCTTATAGGATCTATTGTCCAGGGACAAGAAAGGTTATCCGTAGCAGGGATGTAAAATTCGATGAAAGTACCTTTCCACTCAAAAGGAGTGAAGATGTTGTTGTGATTAAGCCACAACAAGAAATAGAATTAGCACCTATTTCACCAGCAAAAGCTGTGGAACATGTGGTTCCAGAAGATGAAGAGGTGGCAGACGTGCCACAAGAGGGTTCAGTACCCGCTTCAGGTGATTCTGTGGAATCAGAACCTGATGAGCCTCCACCTCCGGTTAGAAGGAGTGGTAGGGTTAGAGTACCAGTTGACAGGTACGGGGAGTGGAGATCCCATTATGCTGCCGCAGGATATGAGGAAGATACATTTCAGGAACAGTGTATGCTCAATGAAGTCCTGGAGTTGAGTTCAGAAATGGGTAACAGGGTTAACCCAAATAGCTTTGGCCAAGCTATGAATTCTGATGAGAGAGCCAACTGGAAGAGTGCTATTTTTGAGGAATTTGATTCTCTAGAGAATAATAGTGTCTTTGAAGTGGTTAAGCGGGATTCTGTTCCAAAAGGAAAGACCATTGTGGGGTCTCGATTGGTGTTAAACAAGAAGTTTGACACAAATGGAGTTTTGAAAAGGTTCAAGGCTAGATGTGTTGCACAGGGCTTCAAGCAGAGAGAGGGTATTGATTACCAAGAAACTTTCTCACCAACTGGAAGGCTGTCCACCTTCAGGTACATCATTGCTCTGGCAGTGGAGTTGGGTGAAGAAATCAGACAAGCTGATTTTGTAACAGCATACTTGAATGCAAAACTTGGAGAGGAGGAGACTGTTTATATGTCGATTCCTGATGGTTTTCGTGAATGGTTAGTAGAGACTAAACCAGAAACCATGAAGAAAATCTGTGTTAGAACTTTTCTTTCGGCAGATAAAGGGGAATATGTCCTCAAGCTGTGTAGATCCCTGTATGGATTGAAGCAAGCAGCTAGGTCATGGTATAACACCATGAGTGAGAAACTGATAGAGATTGGTTTTAAGACGTCTGAGGCCGATCCTTGCCTTTTTGTGAGGAAGGATGCAATTTTGTTTGTATGGGTCGATGACATTATCATTATTGGTGATGGTAAAGAGAGAGTCATGGAGACACTCAAAAAGGAATTCAAGATAAAAGATCTTGGTCTGGCGCAACAGGTGCTTGGAATGAATGTCAGCAAGAGCAAGAATGGTATTAAGTTAGACCAGAACCATTATGTGGCAGCTCTTCTTAAGCAATACGGCTTAGAGGATGCAAAGGAGTTTGGTACTCCTATGCAGTCAAACATTCGTTTAGAGAAGTCTACAGATGAGGAGTATCTGGAGTTTGTTCAATCAGGGAATGACTACAGGTCAGCTGTCGGATCGCTTAATTATTTGGGGCAGTGTACAAGGCCCGATATTGCGTTTGCAATTGGGGTCTTGTCGCAACACTTAGAGAAGCCAAGCATGAGGCATTGGTCAGCGTTTAAGAGAGTTATGAGGTATCTTAAAGGAACACACAGTCTGGGACTGTTGTTTACAAAGTCAGCAAACTTTGATTTGGTTGGTTATTCCGATGCAAGTTGGGCAGATGGTAACACTAGGGAATCAACAAGTGGTTTTGTATTCTTTTTAGGTAAGAATCTGGTGTCATGGATGTCCAAGAAGGTGTCGGCAATAAGTCTTTCATCAACAGAGGCTGAGTATAGAGCTTACTTAGCAGCTTCACAGGAAGCAAAATGGTTGAGAAAAGTCTTAGAGGACACACATAAACCACAAGGGTTTGCATTGTTGTATTCCGATAACCAGAGTGCCATTGCGTTGGCGCAAAACCAAGTGTTCCATTCAAGAACAAAACATATTGATGTCCACTATAACTATATTCGCGATGCAGTTAACTGCAAAGAGATTGTGTTGAGGTACATGCCCACTGGAGCAATGATTGCGGATATCTTGACTAAGGCATTAGACAGAAACAAGCATCAAGGCTTTGTGACTAATATGCGGATGTCACCCCTTTTGGATTAAGGGGGTGTGTTAAAATACGTACGCACTTACGCGGGTGCTACGTATAAGTGTAATCCAAATGGGATGCACAAATGGGCCTCTAAGGCCCATTGGACACACACACGGACCATACGGGCCCATGTGGATGTCACGGATTTGGGGAAACTGGCCTCAAAATGCGTGAAATAGGCCTATTGGTACACGGGCCCTAACGGGCCCGGTGGGGTATATGGGCAGATACAGCCAGATGGGCTTGTATGGGCATAATTGGGCCCAAGGTTTATTTTGGACATACTTGGCCAGACGGACTGGCCCGCCAAAGTATGTTTTTCTCAGTTTTCGGACTTGGGGCGGCCCATTGGGGCCGCCGCCAGTGTCGCGGCCCACCCGGGGCCGCTGCCCGCGCCGCGGCCCGTTCGGGGCCGCCTGTGTTCCTCGGCACGGCCCACGCGGGGCCCGACGGCCCGCGCGGGGCTGTTGCGCGGCCGAGGGATCCCGCGCGGTGCGATGCCGCGCGGGCCCGGCTGGTCGCAACCGGCGACCAGCGCCGCGGAGCCGGGGTTCGCGGCCCCGGCTCGCTCCCCCTCCCCTCGCTCGCCGTCGCGAGGGGGAGGGGGCAGGCTGGCTGGGTTGAACCAGCCAGCGACCGGCCGCGATGACGCGGTCGGTCAGGGCAGGGGGGACCTGACCACCCCCTTGCCCAGGGAGGTGGCGGCGCCGGCCGCGAGTGTAGCGACCGGACGGTGGGGGGGATTTGATCACCCTCCCACCTTGTAGCGAAGAGGTGACGAGGGGCGCTCTCCCCCCCCCTTTACCGAGGGGGAGGAGCGACGGGCCAGGGGGGATCTGACCACCCCCCAGCCATCCTTACCTTGACGACGCCCTGGGGGTATCGACCCCCAGGGCCCCTGGTGAGGGGATTTGACCGCCCCCACCAGGGAATTGAGAGAAAGAGGGGGGGGGGGGCGGCATGTCCGCCGGCTACACCCCCCCCCATGTGAGGTTGAAACCGGACCCAGGTGAGCCCTGGGTCCCACCTGGCCCATTTGAGGGGCCAGGGGCTGGATGCATGAGGCAACCAGCCCGTAACAGAGGTAATAAGGCCATCAGGGCCGGTTTTAATAGACAACCAGCCAGGGGATTGAACAGCAAAGGGGCTGGTTCAGCCCCGTAACGGTGGAAACACCAGAATGGACCGGAATAGGCTGGTCGTAAGGGTTCAGGGACTAATGCCATGTGGGCTGATGTAGTCCAAACCAAGTAACAAGGCTTGTAGAGCCTGTAGAGCTCTTTTGGGGCGGAAAATTTGCCTTTTGGCTTGTTGTATCATGGGCTCACAAGAGGCCAATCTTTTGTACTTAAGGAGCTCTTCTCCCTGCTGTTTTCCATCATTCATTCATCATCCAATCGAATTCATCCAACATATTGCCCCATTGTGAGAGCCCCATTAGCCATTATTGACACACAGTGTCCAGCATTTCTTTTGCTTTAAATACTGCTCATTTGCCTAAGCTAATTGCTGGCCATAATTATAACAGAAGGGTGAGCTGGTTCAGTGGTACCTCTACCTCTGGAGCTATGAGTAACAGCTGGGCTGGTAAGGTGAGTGAATTGATAACATCAAGGAGGCATTGTATTGCTTTGAAGGTGTTACCCAAAAGTTGTCTTCACCGTAGAAAAAATAAAAAATAAATATACCCAAATTTAGTTGAAGAGATTGGCCCAAAAAGGAGCAGAGCGTCAAAGCCCATCAAAGCCCGTCAAAGCCCATCAAATCCCGTAAAAGCCCATCAAAGCCTGTCAAAGCCCGTCAAAGCCCGTCAAAGTTGGTCAAAGCCCGTCAAAGACCAAGCCCATTGAAGCCTGTCAAAGCCCGTCAAAGCCCAAGCCCGTCAAAGCCCATCAAAGCCCATCAAAGCCCAAGCCAATTGAAGCCTGTCAAATCCCATTGAAGCCCGTCGAAGCCCAAGCCCCTCGAAGTCTGTCAAAGCCTGTCAAAGCCCATGCCGGTCAAAGCCCATCAAAGCAGGGGTAAAAAGAGTTATTTTTTTGGGATTATAAGGAGGTTTTGTGATGTTAAGGGTTTGTTAGAAAAGCCACAAATTCAATAGCCAATCCAAGATTGAAAGAAAAAGATGGGGGTTGATGAAAAGGCCACAAATTCAATAGCCAGTTCAAGGATGGTGGAAAGGATGGGATACAATGAAATGACCACAAATTCAATAGTCAAGTCAAGGGTGGTAGGTAGAAAGGTAAACAAACAGTGCCACAAATTCAATAGCAAAGTTTGGTGAGGTTAAATAAGGAAAGGAGTGTTTGGTTGGTGAAGATGGGATTATTGGGGAAGAAATCAGTTTAATGTCACAAGGGCTGCTGAAGTCTAAGCAGGGCTTGGAACAAGGTCTACTCTACTTCACAGTAGGCTTGGGGGCAAGGTTAGTGGAGGAGGCTAATCAGGAGCAGAGTAAGGGTAGATGGGGTTAAGGTGCTGAATGACACTTGCTTGGATAGATTCCTCACAAGAAGTAGTAAACTGATTTCTTGGGGGGACAATCAGTAAGAGAGAGGTCTAATTCAATAGACAAGAGGTGGAAGGCTACAGGAGGGAAAAACTTGTTGGGGCTCAGACTACACATGAAATGACAAGGGAGAAAGTAGTGTAACAGAGAGGGCTGATACAGTGAGCTAATACATTGGGATAGACTGGTTACTATATTGGGTCTAGGCTACAGGTCTGGCTGTCTAAGTTGGGATATACAGTAGAGAGGTGCACAGTGTATGTAATGAGCATGACACTATGTGTACTAAGTATAGAGAGTATGTAATACTGTCTACAGAGAGATGTACATCTGGATTCCCAAAGGATATACCATAGAGAGTATGGGATAGACAGGGTAAGTAAGGTTAGAGGATATCCAGGACCTGAGAGAGTAACTATGTGTAAGTATATGCAAGCCCAGAGGAGTCTATGTATTTTCTGCATGAGATCAGACCATATGTAGATATATGTAGTTTGAATGGAGAGATACTGATATAGTCTCCAGATCCCTGAGGTTGAAGTTCCTGAAACAGTTGAGTAGACTGAGGTTAGACTGTAGACTGAGTTGAGTTGGGTGTCAGTATGAAAGTTGCCTGATGTGGCCAGCCCCTGGCCCCACATATGGACCAGGTGGGACCCAGGACTCACCTGGGTCTGGTCTCAACCTCACTTGGGGGGGGTGTAACTGGTGGACATGCCCCCCCCTCTTTCTTTCAAATCCCTGGTGGGGGCGGTCAAATCCCCTCACCAGGGGGCCCTGGGCTTTGATACCCCCAGGGGGTTGTCAAGGATAGTGTGCTGGGGGTGGTCAGATCCCCTCAGCCCGTTGCTCCTTCCCCTTGGTAAAGGGGGGGGGAGCGCCCCTCTTGCTTTGCTGGTGGGAGGGTGATCAAAACCCCCCCACCTCCGGTTGCTCCCTCTGCGGCCAAAATTGTCATCCCCTGGGCAAGGGGGTGATGAAATCCCCCCTTCCCTGACCGACTTCCTTGTTGCGGTTGGTTTCTGGCTGCTTCAACACAGCCAGCCATCCCCTCCCCCTTGCAATGGCAAGCAAGGGGAGGGGGAGGGAGCCGGGCCACTGGCCCTTGCTCCCGCGGCGGTGGCCGCTGTTTGCAATGGGCCAGGCCCGCATGGTGTTGCACCACGCGGGATCCCTTGGCCGCCGCATGGGCCAAACCAAGGGATACATGCCGTCCCAAGCGGGCTGCGGCACGGCCAGCAGCCCCAAGCGGGCAGCGGCCCCAATGGGCCGCCCCAAGCCTGAAACCTGAGACAAACACACTTTGGCAGGCCAGCCCGTCTGGCCAAGTATTTCCAAAATAAACCTTGGGCCCAATTATGCCTATACAAGCCCATCTGGCTGTATTTTCCCATATCCCCCACTGTGCCTGTTAGGGCCCGTGTACCAATGAGCCTGTTTCACGCGTTTTGAGGCCAGTTTCCCCAAATCAGTGACATCTACACAGGCCTGTATGGTCCATGTGAGTGTCCAATGGGCTGGAGAGGCCCATTTGTGCATCTCATTTGGATTACACTTATACATATCACAGGCGTAAGTGCATACGTATTTCAACAATCCCCTATTGCTTCACTATTTATATGGAAATTACAAGCAACCTTGCGCAGACAACATTGCTTGCATTTGCCTTGGAGACCTGTTGCAGCAGTACTAGGAATACATTTTTCATTTTGAAAAATACAGTTTTCACAACAACAGGATGACAATGACAACATATTTAATTATAAATCTATTTAAGAGGAAAAGAAGTAGGATTACAACCAGGGGTATACAGTACTCAAAACAAGCTTTGGAATTGATGGGAAAATCATCTGAACGCTTGCAGGAGATTGCGTCTTTATACCCAGGCAACTGTCACGCTTCAAGCTTAAGGATTATTGTCTCTCTCACTTTGACCTATCCTTTCCTCAGTACCATCTACCTCAGTCCATACGTGTGACACAAATAGAAGCACAAAATCAATGGTGCCTTCCATTTATCAACTCTGGCTTGCATAACAACCTTCCATTCTTGGAAACTGACTCAGCAACTACTTACAAACCTTGCAGTCAACTCTACTCTAGTCAACCATCCATTTGAGCTTGGCTCTTTCACCCTGGGTATCAATATCCCTCAGGTTCCCATTCCTGGTCATGCACTCTCACTAGCTTGCACCCATGCTATTTAGCCACACCAACTTTATAGTTTGCAATTGGAGTATTCCCTTACCCTGCATAAACTACATCCTTGTATTTGAATTTTCTCTCACATAAATCCTTTCTATCTCATCCATTACACCCTTGTACACTCAGACTCTATTTCCTTGCATCTAGGTTATGACCTTGGAAACGTCTATACTTTTATTTCATTTCCCAATCTGTTTCATGTCATTCATTTCCTCATTGGCTCTTAACTGTATTTTGCCATCCATCAGGTTGTATCTATTCACTTTGGATTACCTTATAAAGGCAATGCTGCTTGCCTGAAGATTTTCTCCTCAGTTAGTTAATTTAATAGGTTCTTGCATTTTTCTAAATCCAGTCATCACCTTGGGCTTGGATTTAGTTTCCTTTCCATCAGAAAAATTCATCCCTCTCACTGTGTTTTGAGTTAGCCAACCATAAGTTTTCACTTTGCAGTTAGCTTTGCTACCTTGCACTTTCCCTTGCAATCAGTCTCCTTCATGCTGTCATAACCACAACTCGACTCAGCCTTACTCAACCCTCAGTCACACTCAACCCTCAGCCACTCACAGTACAATCTACCTTCCACTACATACTGCATATCCCCTAGGTAATCTCCCAGGCATACTCTCCACCTCTCTATGGCTTGGTTCATATCTATCTCTCCTTCAAACTCTATCTGGTAGGAGAAGTACACAGTCAACCCATAGTACATACTCCTGGCTGGACAACCCATAACCCAGTCCAGTACATGACCTTCCTGGACAGGCCCATACTCAATCTGTCAAGCTACAACCTCCAGCCCATTTGGTCAACACATGTAATGCCATGGGCCTCTCAGACCATCAACAGTCATCCCTCCTCAAGGCCTCCTCCCAGTTCTCACATATACTGGCCTCTCCTCTCCTCCTGGACTAATTCCCCCCAAGGAATTAGTATACTACTTCTTACTGGTTAGTCCCTCTGCCAGTAGGTGTCATCTCAGCACAAGACAACCTTCACCTAGCCTGCTTAACTCAGATCACCTTGCCCCTTCCTGGTGTTACTCTTTTAGGATTCAACAACTCTCCCTTCAACAACCTCCTGGATTGGTCTTCCCATCCTTCCTCTTCTCATCACTTGTACTCCTACTTTCATCTCCTTCATTGAAATCAAATCAAACATCCTTGAGTTCTATGAGTAGTAGTGCCTGTGCCTTCAGCCCCTTGCACGCCAGGGGCAGTTGTGACACATGCTCATGATCATCCCAGATTTGCCTATAGTACATGGTGTGGTCATGTGACACAAGTATAGTAAAATTTGAAATATATTTGATATTAATTCTCAAAATTCTGCCTTTCATAGGATGGTGACAGCCACTCCCCCATTTTGTGGATTTGCCTATAACTTTATCTTCAAGCCACCTGTCACATGATTACATGTATAACCCAACCCCCCAAAAAGGCCCAGTTGTTGATTAATAAATAACAGTAGTATTTAAAGATCCTCCACTGTGGAACAGTGCTGTTTTGAAATAATATTCAAAATCCAACTCTTTTTTTATCCAAAAAACATCAGTAATTATAAAAGCTCTACTAGTTTTATCAGTTTATAAGCCATCTCTGCTAGACCCATAACTAAATTTCCCCTAAAACCTGAAATAACATCAATTTATAAAAAGGCAGTCTGGATCTTTCAATTCTTCAAAAAAACCTCCCGCTCTTAATATCACATTCTTCTCAATATTTTTTGAACTCAAGCTACTTCCCTGCTTCATAATTTTTACTTTTTCTCCCCTTGCAAAATTTTTCACATGCACAAGCTGACAGAAGCTTTCTATTGAAAATTAAATGGGTTCCCTGGAAATGGCTATATAGAATGTTTTTATAATAAAATTTCAACTAAAAATAATTCTATTTTTTCTCTCATTAATCATAAAAAGTGAGAGAAAAATAAGATCATCTTTATTTCAACTGCCTATGAAAACTGTTGTACAAGAATAATCTTATAGAGAACAAGACATAAAACACTGTATCAGTTTGAGGTAAAAAATACTGTTGGTAATGAGTTTTGGAATATATATTTGGAGGAGAGAGAACTATCCTTTTACCTTATTCAGGTACTGGACTTACTTTCCCAACTTAACTGAGTTCAGAAAGGATTTTTACTGATTAATAGGGATGCAGCATGATAAATTAACATGAGTATATTAAGTTAAAAAATAAATCACAAGAAAAAACCCTAATGAGAAATGGAAAATTACTATAACAAGATTTTTTTTATGGTAGCCAGTTCATAAATCCACTGCTTCTACTTTTCAGTCCTCCTGGTTATGTTGTCCATGGTTAGGTGGATATGTGAGCCTTGAGGATTTGACTTCTAATTACCAAGGAATTTTGGGAAATGTAGCACATACAGGGGTAAGGATTTAGCACTGCTGAAAAAAGAGCCAGTAGGGTGGAGAGGACAGTTGAAGAATTAGTCAGAGGTTATTTTTTTTTGCAACTGAGTACATTAAATTTCCATGCATGAGGGAATTTTTGAGCTTTTCTGCTTGTGCTTCAGGAAAACCCTGGTTTCACACTAGAATCTTCATTCAGAACTACTCCTAGATCTCAGCATGGTGAGATGTAATTTCAGCCCAGCATGAAAAATTCTCATTAAATCCAATGGCTTAGTGAGGATTTTCAATCAAATTTTACATACATGCATGGACATTGGTATTGGGGGAAGTAATTTTGAAATCAGATCAATTTTTTTGTTCATGATCAGAAGCACTTTGAAAGGCAATTCCCATTTCTGTGGTCCCAATTGGAGGTTTTTGATCAAAATTTATCCATAAAAACCCACCTTATCTGAGTAATACATTGGGAAAACAAACAAGAAAATATTCATCTCATCTTTTCCTGAATAAAATCACTTGAATTCTCAGCCAGTTCATTTTTGTGGGGAGATTTTGGAGTCTGTAACCCAATAAAATGCTTTTAAATTTCAGGAATTACATGAAATTGGACAAAATTAATTTTTCACCTCTCTATAAAGAGAGGAAGGCAAGAGTAATATGAAGCTGGTTTATTATATCATGGGTGAAGCTTAAAATTTTATTGGAAGCCTTGGAATTTATCTTCATAAGGTAAGTATGGTTTAAGTGAGAGAAGCTCTTGATCACAAATATTTAGCTGGCTGTGTTTACATACTGGATTTATGTGAAGAGTGTCCAAGTGAAGCAAATGGAAGGAATTTTTCAAGATTGGTAAAGGGTTTATGTTCAGCAGATCCTGCCTTTGATTTTTTTTTTGGATTTTTGTTTCATGCACACATTTAGGGTGTTACACACATCACAGGGTAACAATTTAGATATATTTTTTAAGGCAAGGAGTTATTTGAGTCATCAGCTGGAGGGGTGACACAGCATGATGTTCCAAGTGCTTTCTGCATACATTTTCTTCACAGGATTGATTTTAAAAGAGTATTTATGAATCAATATATATGCCCAGGTTAAATGCAACCCTTCAAAGTTGCTAAATCCACATTTTCTTTTTGGAAAAAGTTTGATTTTTGGTTTTTTATTTTTTGAGTTAAAATCATGCCTATTTTGAATAAAAGAACAAATGGATTAAATATTTTACTGAATTGATGCCTTCTGGAATGTTTTTCCGCGCCAGGAAGGCATTTAAACTTTATAAAGCTGAAAAATTTAAAAAAGGCATGAGTTTAGACACACCTTTTTTGATTTTAAAGGGTTCCTGGGGTGGGAGAATACACCATTTTGGAATTATTTGACCCTCCAAGGCCTTTTAACATTAATGGATGCTCTTTCACATGACCACCCCATGTATCATAGGGAAATTCTTAGATGATTGTGAGCGCAAAGGGAGAAGGTTGAGTGCAATGGATACTGTAAGATAGCAAGGCAAACTGCAAAGTGCAAAAAAATATTTGATGGCTTTGGAAAACAGAGAGAGGAATTGATTTCTCAAATAGAAGGGAGCCAAGGAAAAGACCAATATGATGACTTGTCTTAGCAAATTTCAAAAACTCATGAAATTAACTAACTGAGGAAACAATCTGCAGGCAAAAAATGCGTCCTTTATAAGGTAATCCAATGGTGACTAGATAAAACCTGATGGATCATCATCTACAGTTAGCAAGCAATGGCTCAAAGAATTAAAGGAAGGGAATTTTAATTGAAATAAACTATAAAAAATTTTTGAGGTCATAGGGTAGGTGCAAGACAGTACAATATGAGTGTACACCATTGTAATGGGTGAGGCATGGAAGGAATGAAATGTTGAGGCAATGCAAATTAAAAAATATAGTTATGCAGGGAAGGGACCTAGTCCATTGGCAAACTATACAGTTAATGCCGCTAACTAGGCATGGGTGAAAACAAGTGTAATTGCATGACCAGGAATGGAAGTCCAAGGGCAAGAGATACCCAGTGGGAAAACATCAAAGCTCAAATGGATGGTTGACTTCATTAAATTTAACTGAAAAAATATGAAAGTATATACTGAGTTTCCAAGATTGGAAGGTTGTTATGAAAGCCAGAGGTAGTAAGTGGAAGGCACCAATGATTTTGTGCTTTCTTTGTGCCACGCTTATGAACCAAGGTAGCTGGTACTCATGAAGAGGATGTGTCAAAATGGTGAAGACATTGACCCTTAACCTTGGAGTGTGGCAGTTGCCTGAGTATAAATCCCCAAGCTCCTGAAATTTTCCAGATTAATTAAAATTGATTACAAAGGTTTTTAACGTACTGTATACCCTTATAAATTTTACATAATAAATAAAAAATTTCAATCCATTATTTCATCATCCTTCTCTTGCCGTTGTGACTATTGTATTTGCCAAAACAACCAGTGTTCCAAGCACCGCTGCTTGTGGTATTCAAGGCAAGTGAAAGCAGTTTTGCCTTTGGAATTTCGCCTGTTTCTTAACTTTAAAAAGCAAGCCAATGGCTGATACTCCTAAGGCTTCCACAATTGAAGGTTTAAGTGAAAACTCTACTCCACAAGTGAGTTATCACATCCCGCCTGTACTGGAGATTGAATTTCAGGGAGTGTGGAAACCAGGTGATCAAGGTTGGAGATGCACTAACTAAATGAAATGGAACCAATTAAATACAATTTTTGTCCTCCTGGTATTAACACAGTTTTGAAGGTAAACTACTCATAGGGCACCTCCACTACCACTGCATTTTGGGCCACTGTGGAAAGTAAGAGAGAGCTACTCTCCTAGTTGTCCTTAAGTTTTGAAGCAATGGTCTCAGCATCTTTAAGGTTAAGGATGCTCCTTTCTTTTTTAGAAAGAGAGAGAGAGAGAGAGAGATTGAAAAAAAAGATGATGAATTCCTTTTTCAGCTTGCTACTATTGTAGAGCAAGCTGCAAAAGTAACAAAAATAACATAAAATAAGAATATTAAATTTAACTTAAGAAGGAGTAGGAAATTCATAAATATTATTTCATAAATGGATGTTACACCTAAAATTAGGTAGGGTCACTTGCTGACCCCACCCTTGAAATCCAACTCCTTATATTTTTAATAATTAAAGAAAGATAAGACCAAAATACCATGGCACCACTATGGGAATTTTTGGCCAATTAAATATTTCACACACATTGTCACGTATAGGTTTCACAACTAAAATTCATTCAGAATTGAGGTGTTGTGTATATTTTAGGAGTTGCATACAGAAATGTGTTCTGTCACAATTCCTGCACACAGCCACGGCAATCAATAACACCCGCACGCAGCTTAGCAGCAACACTGCCACCATGTCAGCGTACCCTGACAAGCTGTGTACACAGCCCTGGGCCTCTGAAAAGTATGCAGCTGCGTGACTATGTGCTGACAGAGTGACAGGCGGCCTGAGAAGCTCAGGTACCACATGAATGTGCTACAACCTAGACAGGGACATACTACATATGTAATAAATGTCCCCGTGGATAGTAGATAATCTAGAAATACATAAAATTATATAAAAATACTTAAATAAACTTTGGATTTATTTTTTATAAAATATAATTAAATATACCAAATATGTCAAAAATAAGGTAACTACTATTTGTAAAATATCTTGAAATACTTGAAATATACAATTGTTCAAACTTCAAGACATTTATATTTCTGTGACATACTGAGAGAACTGATGATTTAAAAATATTACATGAATTCTCATAGCCTATATTTTTAATTAATTATTTTAAGTAAATCAACAGAATTTCAAAAATAAGTAGTTAAATTCATATCATGATTTTACTCCAATCAGCTAATACATAATGAGAACCCACTTGACATCAGATTACCTGTAGGAATTTCTATTAGAAGACTTATTAACATCCTGGGAATATTTACTAACTATAATCAATTAAATAATAAATCATGTGGACAAATTAGTGTTATTCACATGACTAAACATCAATCAAAAGGTAGAATAATTCCCATACCCTGCGGCATTAGATGTTACACATTCTAAAGCACCAAGAACACGTGACAGGCTACCACTGATTGCCCTGCTAGCCTTAGCACCCGTCCCTCTGAGCCCCTGTATCCCTCAGAAGGACAGAATTGGGACTCAAAAAGCTATAAATAAGGAGCTCTTTTGAGGATATTGATACCCGGAGACTCAGTTATATTTACATCCAAACACTGTGCCAAGGTAATCAAATACTTATAAGAGATAGGTAAGTGATTTATGGCTTTAGTCTGATTTATAATATACCTCCCCAACCCTTTGTATCAACTTAAACTGCTAAAAACCCTTTTTAACCCCAGTAATAGGTTTAACCAATCAGTGCACATCCCAAACAGGTAACCAAAGGATTTAACAATATAACAGTGAGTCTTATTATTATTTTTCTGTTTTGGCAGCTTGGATAAAAGTCCCTGTCACACCACCAAATATTTTATATATATATTATATTTGGGCAATATCTCCTTTAACAATATAAATTGAAGGTTCCAAAGTAACCAGGTATACGTGTTTTCAAAGTGAATTCCCTGAAGAGAGGTTTTCAAGATCCCCAATATTATTGTGGCCCCTCTATGAATTTATTTAATAATCAATTTATTAATATTGATTTATAATATGAAACCATAACCAAAACAATCAACCTTGCAATAGCTTTATCCAAATATTTTACGGATTTTTGCTTCATTTATTGAATAATATATTTATTATTTATTCTATCACCTCTGGCAGCTAAAGGATAGCAAGGGTTTTGGCATCCAGGAGGCTGACATCCTTCCCTTCCTTTTCCTTTCCTGCGCCAAAGATCCAATGATAAGATTATATGATAAGAGCTGGGGTTGAGAGAATGTAATTTATGCCCACACTCCCAACCCTAACCTAAGTACCAGCGCAATGACAGCCCAACAATAAATGTAAAAGAAACCCTAGGCCCAGAAGCCTGGCCTAACCCTAATCCGTTCCCTGCCCTCTTACCTTTACTTACAACCAGTTTGTCCTTCTCATGACGCAGCCCTCCGCCACGCCCTATTCAGAGCCCCCCGCTTTTCCTTATCCGCCCAGCGCACCACGTGATTTACTGCCCTGCGGTATGGCCCGCGCTTGCATGCGCCCAGCCCGCCCCTATAGCCCCGATTGCCCCGCCCTATCTCCCCAAACTTTCTGCCCACAAACCTGGTTGGGCCAGCTCCATTCTTGGCTCAGTAATGTCTGAGCATGCCTTGGCCCGCCAAATCCAATGAAGGCTGAACCATGCCCCATATTCCAAGCCCCGCAGTGCCTATTTCTGATTCCGCAGCGGCCACTGCTGAGACCACGTGCCTCCAAGTTCTGAGCCTGACCTACCAAATGCTGAGTGCCCCAACTGTGGTGTGATTCCCCATTGGAAGCTATATAACAAAACCACATCCCCCCAACTTGATTTCTGTCCCCAGAGATCTTCCAATCTCTGTCTTGACCGTTCCCACACCCACCAACCAAGTCACCCCCCTCCCCTAACTTCCCCATTCTCATCATGGTTCCGCCGTGCACCTTGTGTGCCAGGAATGGGTTGTCCTGTACCCTCCTCTTTGGCTGTTGCGCATGCTTGTCCTGCCCTGCCGTTCATTGATGTTGCTTGATTGCCAACACCATTCTGCGGGCTTGTCCTGGACCTAACCCTGCTTTTCCGCGCAAGAGGGCTTGCCATGCCTCGTTTTTAGTTTCTGGAAAAAAGTTGATCTTGGAGCCATCATGGACCCTGCCTGGATCTCCTTCATCCCATTGTTCCCATGCTCCCCCTCTTCCAATTTCAGCCAAAAGCTGCAACTTTGCCTCTCCATTTGGCCATGCCAGACCCCCCGTATGGAGGACTTTGCAAACCCTGCAGACTGGCGAGCAGCTCTCCGCTTCTGGGCTGACCAAGTCCGCGTAAATCAAGGCGCAAGAAACCCACTAGTGGATGAACTCTTGAGACAGCGCCTGGCTCCTCCTCCGGCCCCCAGTCCAACTCCCAATCCTCTGTCCCCTCTTCCGGCACCTTCACCGGCCCGGAGCCTGCAGGACGCACCTCAACTCCGGAGTCCCTGGAATGGGTCGTTATTTCCTCTTCCCCAGCTCCAAACCCAGCTCCACCTCTCACGGCCACTCTGGAAATCCCGGAAATCCCTACCGGACTGGTGCTAAGGGAGGTGCGCTTTGGGGACTTTGTGGCCAAGTTGGACAATCTCCTCCAGCGGTTCCTTTCAGCTCCAGGCGCTCATGGAGCCAAATCACAAAGGAAACTCTTGGAAGCCTTCCAAGGACTTGTGGAAGCGGCGCGGTTGAAAATGGTGGAGGTTATGGAATTGATGTAGGCAGATTGCTCCATCCCCCTTTCCCTTCTTTTCTTTCTTTGTCTTTAACCGCGCAATTCTTTACCTTCCAAAGAAATGGACTTTTTGCACGCCATCCTTTGTTGAGTGAGCAGCCTTTGGCCTGAAGTGAGAGTGAGATTGAGTTGGAAATCCGCACCCACCTGTGAACCCTGCAAGCAACCTTGAGTCTGATTAATAGTGAGAAAAACAACTTGCTCCGCATCCGCGCGCCAGTCTGAGAGGAAAAGCCCCGTGATCCGCGCCCCATATTTTCAAGGTCTCCAGAAAGGAGCACCTGGATTGCCCCAGATGAACTGCCACACAGTTCCACATACCCTTTCTACAAAAATATAAACAGAAAAGCTGCGAGCCGGCGCACAACCATCCAACAGAGAGAGATATAATAGAGAAACAAAAATTCTGGGGTGCCTAGTTTTTCTGGCTGTGAACCAGCAAAGACACCCCACCACCAAGTCAAGGTTTTCCCGCAGTGCCCCAACCATACTTCCACCCCATTATGCCCGTCCGTAGAAAAAGAAAAAGATAGAGAGAAACAGAGAAACATACCCAGAGAAAAAAAGTAAAAGTAAAAGAAAACAAAAGAAAGACTTTTTTTTTGCAGCGCTCCTTGTCCCGCTTTCCGCTCCACCTTTTGTTTCCTCCGCAGGGCTTGTCCTTGCATATACCAACCCAGCATTGCGCTGCACCCGCGTTCCTGCAATTTTACAACCCAAAGCCAGTACCAATCTGTGAACGCAATCAAATCAAAGAAATAAGAAAACAAACATTCTGGGGTGTCTAGTTTTTCCGGCTATGAACCAGCTAGAGAACCCCCTCACCAAATCATGCTTCCCCTTCTTTCCTAGCGCCCGCTCCCCAGCTTGGAAGTTTTCCCCAGTGGTTTTCAGCCTCCTACTCCTCTGGAGCACCACGTCAGGTGAGGGCTCCTCAGAAGCCAACTGGGTCCTCCATTTCTTCCAAAGCTGCGCTACCACTCCCTGAGTACATGTCTTCCCCGCCGTCTCATAAAAAGAGGTGGACCCGCGTGTAAAAAAGTGCTTCACATGCAAAGCCGCAACCTTCCGCTTAAGAGGTGCCCCATCCAACTCCTCATGCTGATCACTTCTGCCCAAGAACTTAGAGGCCAGGCGGTATGGGCCATTCCATTGGTTAGCAAAAAGCTGCCCCCCTTGAGACTCCAGACTCCAATTTTACAGCAGCACCAGGTCCCCCTTTTGCAACAGGTTGGGGAGGCGGTGGGAAAAGCGCTTGTTTCAATACCGCACTTATGCTGTCTGGGTTTTCCAAAGCCATTCCGTGGCCTTTGCCAACATTTCCTCCCATCAAAGACGCTGCTTGGCGCAGTCCTCAATAAGTTCCGCGGAGGTCTTGAACTTCCACCATTCAACGCCCAAAAAAGTCTCCAGCTTGATGTCCACCCAAAGGAAGAGCCAATGCACAAAGAGCAGCTTTTAAGATGAATAACCCCCTGATTGCTTCATGGAGATCCAATCCACAAAGAGAACCACCGGAAGCGCCTCCTGCCACTTCTTCCCGTCCTATCTGCACATTTTCACCAGGGCATCCTTGATGGGTTGGTGTCCCCACTAAATCATCCCCGCGCCTTGAAGATAGTACTCTGTCACATGGCCAAACTTGGCCCTGAAACTCTGAACAAACATCATCAAGAAACCTCAAAACTCCTCACCCCCATCCACTGTCACCAGGCGGAGGGATCTGTGGCGCGAAAACCAATCTTCCTCCAAGAACTGGGCAACCTTTTCCGCCAAAAACTTCACCAAGGGGCGCGCCTCCACCCATCCTGGTCATCCCGGGCAACAAGCAAGTACGCAAAATTCCCCGCTTTCATGTGCACCAAATCAAGAGAAACTTTCCAAACCAACGCCTCCTCCCTGTGGGGTGACCAACCTCCTTGGGCAACCTTGAACTCTGCCACTGGCAGGATTTGCACAACTTTACCCACTCCAGGACCGCGCGCATGACTCCCAGCCACCAGAACTGCGCCTTCACCCTCCTGCGCCTCTTGATCTCACCCCAATTGCCAAGGTTGTCATGCAAGCACCTCAGGATCACTTCCTGATCCATCCTAGATGTTGCAACCACAAGAGGGACGAGGGCACTCCATCGCCACAATTGCCCCTCCTGGAGGTAAAAGTTCACTGCGCGCTGCCTTGCCCTCTGGGTGACCATATCTGTTGTGCCTTTGGGGAACCGCAGACCTTGCAAATAAAAACACAAAACTGTGTAGTGTCTGGACTGAGGCAGCAACAAGCAAACCCCCGTCACCATCATCCCACCCAAATAACCAGACGATCTAAGTCTAACTGCTGTGCTCCCTTGTACATATCCTCCGGAGGATACCGCAACAGCGCATCCGGCATTTTAAATGCCCTCCCTGGAACATGAACCACTCTCAAGGAAAGCAAATGAAGGAATGCCACCCACCTGGTCATTGGCCCTTTTTGCTGTGTTGGTGATTTGATCATTTGTGCCAGGGCCTCCGCTTCCAGCAAGAGTTCAAAATGAAAAACCCAAAGGAGGTTTTGAAGCCTTTGCACAATCTTAGTAACTCTGCAAAACTCCAAATTTGGTTGAGAATAGCCACTCTCTGTCGCAGTAAAGGTAACCAACTTGTACAGCACTGGTCAATCCTTACCATTGTCCTCCAGCGTCAGGACGCCTCCCACGCCAAAATTGCTAGATTTTACGGCCAGTTGTATCCCTCCATTTTCATAGTCCAGATCCCAGAAGACAATGTCACACCCAACTATCTCCTTGAGCTTTGCTAAAGCCCCATTGCACCTAGCAGTCCATTCCCACCTTTCACCCTTTTGTTTCAAGGCTTGCAGGGGGATTGCCACATCCGCAATCCTTTTGATGAAAATGCCAACATAGCTAAAGAACCCCAGGAACTGCAAAAGATGTAACACCGTCCGTGGAGTTGGCCACTCAAGAACTTTTTTCTGCTTTCTCTCTGCAATACATCTCAAGTCCAAAGCAGCTGTAAGACTCCAAATGGTGCTAAGCTGCAGGCAGTTCTGTGGAGGGAAATGGTCTTGTTGAGGCTGCCCTCCTAAGAGTTACAATAATATTTAAATGTAACTGGTATCAAGATCCAGGAACTTGTAAATAAGGAATCAATGCAAGGGATGAGTTTGGGAAGAGTTGGTAGCAATAGAAACAGCACTATCTGAGGCAAGATGGTGCGGGAAAAGACTTGAACAAAATAAGTCAAAGTTTTGTTCTGAGTTCAATGGAACAAGGCAGTCGTAAGTAAACACACCTGCAAGCTAATAACTCTTTTTGTTGGCAGAAGATTAGGAAATATCAACTCAATCCCAACCAACCTCCAGGTTCTCAATGAACCTGCCCAACTCTCCGCAATCAAGCACTTGAAGGGTACCAGATAACTGTGGGTGGCTGAACAAAACAAAAGCAATTTTTTTATGAAGCTCTAGAAGCAAAGAAATAAAAGATTAAAACAAGAATAACACAACACTTCTCAAGGAACTCAATACTAGCATTGCGGAATTCAACTTTAAAAAATGAAGGGAGGTCTGACACTCCAGTTTTCAAGCTTAAAGAAACCTCTCAGTCAAATGTGACTGGATCCGGAAAGATGATTAGGGAAGGATCAGACCAGTATGGTCAGAAAAAGGGAACAAGAGTGTTATAACACACTCAATAATTCTAGCAGACAGAAATCTCTTCTACCAGCAAGGCTATGGTTGGTGATAAGGATCAGGTTCACAGATGGACGGATCAAAGATTGAGTATGGAGGCTCAAAGCATCAAGGGGAAATCTAAATATATACCCATCAAAAAAATTGCAGATGAAGGGAAAGAAGCCCTCCTGAATGATTAAATTACTGATAGATATATATGATTCTTCCTGAAAGGTAGGGGAGAGCCCCTTCTTTTATAGGCAACAGGCCTGTAGACTATTTGCAAGAGATACTTACAAATGAGTGCAGAATTTTTTTTTTTTTTTTGAAGTTTAATTTGATTTGATTTTGATTATGAGAAAAACAACAAAGACAGAGCTGAAAAGGAACAGAGAGATAAAAACTTGGGCCAATGATGGCCATGGGTGACGAGTAGCAGATGAGAACCGCGCATACAACAGGCAGTCTGCATGGCCAGGGGACTTTTGAGGGGCCCAGGCCACTGGTGGGCAACAGGCAGGGAGCCGTGCAACCTACCAAGGAGCCATGTGGGAAAACAATGAGTGAAGATGGAAAAACAAGTTGAGGAAACAAAGAAAAACATCCTTGGGTCATGAATGGCCACAGACTTGTGGAGGTGTGAGCTGCAACAGCAACAGCAGCAACAGGTGCCGGGGAGTGTCTGTGGATGAGCAGATGCTCAAGATCAGGTTGAAGCAGATTGATGGAGTGGTGATCAGATGATGAGTGAGGCAGTAAGGTTGAAGGATGGTGACAAGGTTAGGTAGGATGGACAACCATTAGTGGCAAGATCAATGGTCCATGCCGCCTTGGTTGTTGTTTTTTGGTTGATTGAGGACAATGAACCAATTGACCGGCCCATCCTTGAAGGTTTGGTCAAAGGATTGATGATTGAGGTGAGTGCCACCATTGTTTTTGTTGAATGTGTTGGCAAGCAAAGTTGCGATGGGGGGGATCCATTCAATGAGGGGATGGGCTTGATGATGCTTAAAAGACAAGCCTCCATCAATTGTTCTAGACAACAATGGTGGCAAGGTGATTGAGGGTGTTCCCAATCATCTTTGGACAATTTGGATGGGGATTGATGGCAATAAGCTGGGACAATTGAATTGGGGTCAACTAGAACACCAATTGATGGAGAATATTTTGAGAGAGCAGCAGATTGCAGAGATGGATCCATGGGTTGAGTTGAGGAAGGGGGTGGCCGCCCACGAGCGCTTGGCCAAAACAAAATAAGGGTAAGGCGCCTGCAAGGGGGGGATTTGAACAGGGGAGGAAAGGATTGGATGACCAAGGCAGGCCTGCCTAGACCGCTGGGACAGGGAAGAGCTGGGATAGTTTGAAATGAGTGGGTACCCATAGAGGCACAGAAGATAAAATTCTTTTTTGCAGATGGTGTATTGATGGATAAGGGAATGCAAAGAAAAATTCAAAGATTTCCATATTCCATGAGGTGTCCCAGATTGGTCACCACATCTCTCCCCAACTTGCAGACTGTCCCTAGTCTGCATCTTGAACTTGAAGATATAAAGAGAAGGAGAAATACAAGGAATTTGAACAGGAGATTGGCCATATCTTGATCTTGAGAGGGACTGAAGAGTTAGAAAATACCTTGATCCATCCAAAAGAGCCCTAGAAGTGGCAGAGATAAAACACAGAAGGTGTCCCAGGTGCTCACGTGTGTGGCATACAGTAGAGTTTAAAACAAAAAATGCAGCAAATACCCCTGGTGGTGCACAATTGGGAGGACTTACTTCTGAGATAAGTCTCATCCACAACAATGAAACTTCCTGACTTGATTAGCAGAAAAACTTCTGGTCATTTGAGTACCATCCAGCTCCTCCAAAACATAAGATCCAACTCTAACTTGGTGAAACACCTGATAAGGACCATTCCAACAATTTGAGAACAGCTTGCCCCACTGGGTCTTCAAATATCAATTATAAGCTAAAACTAGATCAGCAGGTTTCAAGGAACCTCTGATTCAATTAGAGTGCTTTTTCTCCTAATTGTCACGCCTCGCACTTAGGGATTTTTGTCTTCATCACTTTGACATATCCTCTCCTCAGTACCATCTACCTCAGTCTAGAAGTGTGACACAAATAAAGCACAACATCAATGGTGAAATCCGCTTACTTCCTCTGGCTTGCGTTGACCTTCCAATCTTGGCGACCAACTCAGTATATACTTTCAAACTTGGCGGTTAACTCCATACCGGTTGGCCATCCATTACAAGATTCAATCTCCTTCCCTGGCCCATCTCCGGTCAGGCACTGTTTGTTAGTTTGAATCTAAATCTAATTAAGCCATGATTACTGTACAGTTTGCAATTGGACTAGTCCCTATCCTGCATACACTATTACTTCTCACTTGTATTACCTTCAACATCATTTGCTCCTGTCTCAATTCATCATACATTTGTACACTCAGATTCTATTGTCTTGCACTTACTCCATGGCCTTGAATATGATTGTACTATTGCTCTATTTCCTATCCCGTTCCTGTCACTCATTTGCCTCACCGCCTTCAACTGTAGTTGGCTCCCAGCAGGTTGAATCTAGTCACTTCAGATTAACTTATAAGCGCTACCCCCTTGCCTTATGATTGTCTACTCAGTTAGTAATTTCACACGTTCTTGCATTTTGCTACAACCCAGTTATCACATTGGACTTGGGTTGAGTTTCCCTCCTTGTAACACACTCCATTCCGCTCGCCTTTTGTTGAGTGGCATCGCTAAGTTTGTACTTTGCAACTGAGTCTCGCTATTGGCACTTGCCCTTGCCCTCAGCATTCCTCTGCACTCACGATCATCTAAGAATTGCCCTATAGTACGTGGGGTGGTTGTGTGACAGTAAATTAACTAACTCAACTCATCTATTGTAGCTTGCCAACCTATATTAGACTTCTTCTTCTTGATGTTACATACTCACTCAACCGGGAACGCTTCCCTTGCCCCTTACAATGATGAAATCCATCGGGTAGGGAGAACCAGCGCTCCTTGGGCCCAACAACCCTTATATCCTGTTCCTCCTTCTAAATTGCCATCTGTTGAACCCCTTGATGATCCTCGGACTCCTCCACAGGATGTTCCAGAGGACCCTCTTGCAGAATCCGCAGATTTCAATCATTCTTCCAATAAAACCTTGACTTGTGGTAGACCAGGGGTTTGCACTACTGCTCCCAAGCCCAATGCTTTGACCCTGCTTTCGACTTTGATCCAGGCCCTCACTCATGGTTCCCCACAATCTAGTCCGAGTACTCCTAGCTTTTTCACCCTGGGAATGAAGAAAACTGATCCCTTTACGGGAGAAAAGCCTCATAAGCTTGGATCCTACCTACAGTCCTGCAAAATCATCTTCTCAAACAACTCCAACAATTTCCCTTCCGATAGACATAAATTTATGCATTCTTTGTCCTTCTTAGGAGGTAGAGCCTTGCAGTGGTTCAAACCGTACCTCAAACTTTTGTCCAACAACAGTCCCACGTGTATTCTCAACAACTTGGAAAGGTTTGAGCAACAACTGTTCACCCTGTTTGGCAACCCCAATGAAGTTCAAAACACCAAATACAAACTTAATAGTCTAGTTATGAAGGAAAACAGTAGAGCTTCTGTTCATTTTTCTCTCTTTCAAACCTTGAAGTCTTGCATCCAGTGGAACGAGGCCGCTCTTCTATTCCATTTCCAAAAGGGTCTACCAGCACGCTTAATCAAACAGCTTGCAGTTGGGGGGCATAAGACAACCTTGCTCCAGCAGCTAATTCATTGAGTGATTGAGCTTGATAATGGCTATCACAACAAGAATTTCTCTTGGCAAAATAACCATGGACCTTCAACCTTGGCTCCAAGGGTGGACAACTCCTCAAAGAAAAACGCAAGGAACCCAAAACCATCCAAACCAACCCCGACTTCAAACTCCAACTCAAAAGGGAAAACTGTCACCAAAATTCCAAAGTTCTTGGACAAAGAAACTTGGATGCTACGGAACAAGGAACAGCTACAGAGGGAGAAGAATGGGCTGTGTATTTATTGTGGAGGAAAACATGATGTTGACAGTTGTGCAAAGCAGTTAGCGCGTGAAGAGGCTAAGCAGTCAAAAAATCAGCATGTAGTTTTTCTGATACTTGCAAGGAAAACTACACATTATCTAAATCACCGCAAGAAAATGTTTGCACTTGCAAGTCTCTAGGTTCTCCTAGTTTAAGATTTATCCTATTCCATTCCCACAACACCCCTTATCAAGTTTTACTTGGCTCCTGCGCTAATGTTTCCTTCATCAGTGAATCTTTTGCCACTTCCAAAAATCTTACGCGTTTCAAGATAGATAAATTTCCTATCCATTTAGTAAGTAGTGCAACTGAACAGTCTTATTGGGTCTCCCAAAAGGCAAAATGGACCTTTGCATTCTCCAATTTCCCCAGCTTTGAATGGGATTTATATGTCTTGGCTATACCCGGAATGGATGATACCATTCTAGGCCAAGATTTCCTAGTTTACTGAAATCCGGATGTGAATTGGCAAGAAGGAGTAATTAACCTTTGAACCTTGCACCCCCAGAATGCTAATCTTTCCATCAAACAGGAATTACACAGCCTACCTGACACTTTAATTGAGTTGGATGACACTTTTCTTCCAGTAGATTTGCAATATCCTGACCTTCATTCCCAAGTTCCCTCTTCAGATTTAGGAGTCATTGCTTACCTTTCCAGCTTACCTCTTTCCTGTTTCTTCAAAGAGAATCTAATAAGTTGGCACTCTTGCAAATTTTGATGCACTTGGGGTTGTCTCGTTGAGCTTGTTGGAGTTTGGAAGCCAAATCTCGTAAGTGAGCAATGATTGAGCTGAGTTGGGCAGATTGGGTTGAGAAGAGTGTCCTAATGTTTTCAGGGTTCTTTTGGGCAAAGTTTCTCCCCCCCCCCTGGGTAAACATTGTCCCAATGTGATAAAGCATCAGGGACTACCGCTTGTTTCCCAGGGCGGTACGTGATTGTAAAGTCAAACTCTGAGAGGTATTTGGCCCATTGTGCCTTTCTATGTGTGAGGCCTTTTGAGATCATGAAATACTTTAAAGAATGATGGTCAGTTAAAACCTCAAAGGATTATCTAAGGCTCAAAAGGTATGAACACCATTTCTTTAAGCAATAAACAATTGCAAGAAGTTCCTTGTCATGAATCTCATAGTTAATGTCTGCAGCGAGCAACTTGCAAGACTCAAAAGCTATGGGGTGAAAGAGAGAAGTGGAGGAAGAGAACTGCAAGATTACTCCTACAATTGCATAGTTGCTTGCATCTGTTTTGACAATAGTGCAAGCTAGCTCATTGAAGTGAGCAAGTATTGGAGCAGTGGTGAACGCTTTCTTCAGAGCTTCAAACTCCAAAGAAGCCGGTTTGGTAAAAACAAAAGGAGTGTCTTTTTGAAGAAGGTTAGTAATATTCAAGGTTTTCTCGGCGTAATGCTCAATGAACCTCCTGGAAAATTACTGAAACCAAGGAAAACTTGAAGGGATTTAACGGAAGAAGGTGGGGGCCATTCCAATATGCTTTTGCTTTTGGCTGGGCCCATCAATAGTCCTTTCTGTGAGACTATGAAACCTAGAAACCAAAGGGAAGAGGAATGGAATTAGCACTTAGAGGCTTTTGCAAACAGGTCATTCTTGCAAAGTCGCTGCAGCACCTCTGGCACATGTGCAATGTGATCTCCAAGGTTCCTTGAGTAGACTAGTATATCATCTAGATATACCACAAGGTATTTACCTACCAGATCGGAGAAAATTTCATTGACAAAATGTTGAAAAGTGGAAGGAGTGTCACAGAGGCCAAAAGGCATGACGGTATCCTCATAACTGCCAAACCGGGTTCTCATCACGGTCAAATACTCATGAAATTTTGTAATGCCAATTAGGTTATAGGCACCTCAAAGGTCTAAATTTGAGAAATAAGCAGCTCCATGGAAGAGGGTGAGGAGATGTGACATAGGCGGTACTGGATAGGCATTCTTCCAGGTTACCTGGTTCAGTTTCCTGTAGTCAATACAAAGGCAAAGTCCACCGTACTTTTTTGGAAGAAATAGGACAGGTGAACCGGTATTTGAATTGCTTGATTGAAGAAATCCTTTTGCTAAATTTTCTGCATTGTAGTCTTGAAGCGCAATTGATTATTGCCTCAAGAGAGAGTAGACTTGTCCTGGTGCCGGAGGTGGGCCAGTAAGTTTTATCTTGTGATTGTAAGAACGGGATGGAGGCAGTTTATCCGCTCTTGAAGCTGAGAAGACGTCAGCAAAGTTATGATAAACTGAAGGTAAAGACTCTTCAATGATTTCTAAAACTTCAATCTTGTCATCTTCAAGCACCGGATTTGAGGTGCTTGCATGATGCAAGAGGATTAGAGAGCTGAAGAAACACCGTTTGGTTGGTGTCTGTTTCTCTTTGAAGAAAAAGGAAAGAGGTAAGCTGGATAGGTAAGCAATGACTCCTAAATCTGAAGAGGGAACTTGGGAATGAAGGTCAGGTTATTGCAAATCTCCTTGCAGAAAAGTGTCTCCCAACTCCATGATAGTGTCAGGTAGGCTGTTTAATTCCTTTTTGACGGAAAGATTAGCGTTCTGGGGGTACAAGGTTCAAAGGTTAATTGCTCCTTCTTGCCAATTCACATCCAGATTCCAGTAAACTAGGAAATCATGGCCTAGAATGGTATCATCGATTCCGGGTATAGCCAAGACAAATAAATCCCATTCAAAGCTGGGGAAATTGGAGAATGCAAAGGTCCATTTTGCCTTTTGGGGGACCCAATAAGATGGTTCAGTCGCACTACTTAATAAATAGATAGGAAATTTATCTATCTTGCAATGCGTAAGATTTTTGGAAGTGGCAAAATATTCACTGATGAAGGAAACATTAGCACCAGAGTCAAGTAAAACTCAATAAGGGGTGTTGTGGGAATAGAATAGGATAAATCTCAAACTAGGAGCACCCAGTGACTTGCAAGTGCAAAGATTTACTCGCGGTGATTTAGATAATGTGTAGTTTTCCTTGCAAGTATCAGAAAAACTACATGCTAATTTTTTGACTGCTTAGCGGCTTCACGCGCTAACCCCTTTGCACAACTTTTGACATCATGTTTTCCTCCACAATAAATACACAGCCCATTCTTCTCCCTCTGTAGCTGTTCCTTGTTCCGTAGCATGCAATTTTCTTTGTCCAAGAACTTTGGAATTTTGGTGACGGTTTTCCCTTTTGAGTTGGAGTTTGAAGTCAGGGTTGGTTTGGATGGTTTTGGGTTCCTCACGTTTTGCTTCGAGGAGTTGTCCACCCTTGGAGTGGAGGTGGATGGTCCATGGTTGTTTTGCCAAGAGCAATTCTTGTTGTGATAGCAATTATCAAGCTCAATCACTCAATGAATTAGCTGCTGGAGCAAGGTTGTCTTATGCCCCCCAACTGCGAGCTGTTTGATTAAGCGTGCTGGTAGACCCTTTTGGAAATGGAATAGAAGAGCGGCCTTGTTCCACTGGATGCAAGACTGCAAGGTTTGAAACTGAGAAATATGAACAGAAGCTCTACTGTTTTACTTCATAACTAGACTATTAAGTTTGTATTTGGTGTTTCACACTTTATTGGGGTTGCCAAACAGGTTGAAAAGTTGTTCCTCAAACCTGTCCCAGTTGTTGAGAATACACATGGAACTGTCGTTGGAAAAAAGTTTGAGCCACGGTTTGAACCACTGCAAGGCCCTACCTCCTAAGAAGGACAAAGCATACATAAATTTATCTCTATCGGAAGGGAAATTGTTGGAGTTGTTTGAGAAGATGATTTTACAGGACTGTAGGTAGGATCTAAGCTTCTGAGGGTGTTCTCCTGTAAAGGGATCAGGTTTCTTCATGCCCGGGGTGCAAAAGCTAGGAGTACTTGGACTAGATCATGGGGCACCATGAGTGAGGGCCTGGATCAAAGTCAAAAGCAGGGTCAAAGCATTGGGCTTGGGAGAAGTAGTGCAAACCCCTGGTCTACCACAAGTCAAGGTTTTATTGGAAGAATGATTGAAATCTGCAAATTCCGCAAGAGGGTCCGCTGGAACATCCTGTGGAGGGGTCCCACAATCATCAAGGGGTTCAACAGATGGCAATTTAGAAGGAGGAAGTGGATCTAAGGGTTGTTGGGCCCGAGGAGCGCTGTTTCTCCCTACCCAATGGATATCATCATTGTAAGGGGCGAGGGAAGCCTTCCCAGTTGAGCAAGTACGCAACATTGAGAAGAAGAAGTCTACTATAGGTTGGCAAGCTACAATAGATGAGTTTAGTTAGTTAATTTACTGTCACACAAGCACCCCACGTACTATAGGGCAATTCTTAGATGATTGTTAGCGCAGAGGAATGCTGAGTGCAAGGGCAAGTACAAATAGCAAGACTCAGTTGGGAATTGCAAACTTAGTGATGCAACTAGGCAAACAGCAAGAGGAATGGAGTGTGTCCCAAGGAGGGAAACTCAACCCGAGTCCCATGTGATAACTGGGTTGTAGCAAAATGCAAGAACGTATGAAATTAACTAACTGAGGAGACAATCATCAGGAAAGGGGGTAGCCTTTCTAAGGTAATCCAAAGTGACTAGATACAACCTGATGGGGAGCCAACTACAGTTGAAGGCGGTGAGGCAAATGAGTGACAGGAACTTGATTGGAAATAGTGCAATAGTACAATCATATCTGAGGTCATGGGATAAGTGCAAGACAATAGAATCTGAGTGTACAAATTTATGATGAATTGAGACAGGAGCAAATGAAGTTGAAGGTAATACAAGTGAGAAGTAATAGTGTATGCAGGGTAGGGACTAGTCCAATTGCAAACTGTACAGTAATGATGGCCTTATTAGACCTAGATGCAAACTAACAAAAAGTGTGTGACCGGAGATGGAAGTCCAAGGCTGTTGATGGGCGAGGGAAAGAGATTGGATCTTGTAATGAATGGCCAACCAGTATGGAGTTAACTGCAATGTTTGCAAGTATATACTGAGTTGGTTGCCAAGATTGGAAGGTCAACGCAAGCCAGAGGAAGTAAGTGGATTGCACCATTGATGTTGTGCTTTATTTGTGTCACGCTTCTAGAATGAGGAGAGGATATGTCAAAGTGATGAAGACAATAATCCCTCAGTGCAAGGCGTGAAAATTGGGGAGGCTGGGAGCATTGATCATTTCAATGATGGATCGAGAATCAAGTTGTAGTTTGTAATTTTGGCCCCAGAGAATGGTGTGAATTTTTTTCATCGTTCCAGCCACACCACAAAGTTCCAATTTGGGCTGAGAGTACCTAGACTCTAAATCAGAAAATAGCAAAGATTCATAAAGAGCAGGATGGTCCCAACCATTTTCATCTTCCTGAGTAAGAACAGCCCCAACAGATTGATCACTATAATCAACAGCCAGCTTGATCTTGCTAGCCCCAGGTCCATAGGAGATCTTTTTCATAGCTATGTCTTTACCCACCATCATTTTGGGCAACTGAAAATAATGTTCCCAATCTTGGTTCCAAGTCCATTCAGCATCTTTCCTGGTTAGAAAATGTAAGGGTGCACATATTTTTTATAAAGATGGGATAAAGATTCTAACATAAGTTAAAACGGCTAGGAAACGCCTAACTTCAGTGGGATTGATTGGAGTAGGCCAAGAGATGATCTTTTTGACTTTGGCTGGTGCCATCCTTTGTCCTTCCTTGCAGACCACATGACCAACAATTTCCAGAGCAGGGACACAAGCAGCCATTTTTTACCCAGAGAAAGTCAGGCCAGATTCCTTTATTCAAAACAGAATCCTTTCCAAAGTGTAGCATATTCCCAGATAAAACAACAAATTCCTGAATAACAAGGTAAGAGCTCATTATCATAGTCAGAAACTAGATCTTTAATTCCACAATTTTCAATAAAGATACCAGCATGATCAGGGATTACATCCTGGAGGATCCACATCATCTGAGCCTGATAGACTGCAACCAAATTGTTGGCACCTTGAGGCAATCAAGTAATTTGAAATCAACCAAGAGGGGTATCAAATGTAGTGAGAGGGAAAGAAATAGGATGTAAGGATTGTTTTTTGGAAATAATCTGATAATTTCTGAGAGCTTGGAACCAACAGACTGCACATAAAAGTCAGAAAACACAGAAATCAGGAATAGAAATAAGAAAAGAGGAAAGATACGTAGAAACCAACAGCTTAGAGATACTTAGTTGACAGAGAGAAGATCATAGGAACAAGAAGCAGGCAGAGTCAAAGTGGATGAGGTAGAGACGGCAAAGATGGCAGCTAAAAACAACGCAGCTAATTTGTCAGAGATGTTGAGTTGATGGTTGTGAGGATCAATCTCTTACCAGGAAATTATTCAGGGAGACGTTTACTTGATTTGATAAGATAGATTGGAGGGCTTGAATTGGTGTTGAGAGTCTTTGGGAGTCTTGAGTCTTGAGTTAGAGTTTGAGAGATGGGAGTTGGGGATTGAGAGAATAGAGTAACAATGAAAAGAAAGAAGAAGGAAGAAATGAAGAAGGAAGGAAAAGAAAGAAGAAGAAAGAGAGGAAGTTGAGATAGATGGGGAGAAGATGAGTGGTCAAGAGATCATGATCCGGGTGAGGGACGTGGAAGAGGTGAAGCGAGAAAAGAAAAGATCCCGAGTCCCCCAAGGGGTTGGGGGAGGTCCATCCGGGCGGTGGGGCGCGCGGTGAGGCGCGCACTGTTACTGAGGGAGTGGCAGAGAAGAGGAGAGTGGTTGAGGTGTAATCTTAACACCCCATGTGACTGGTGAGAGAGTGATCTGAAAGAAAGACCTTCTTCTGGAGAGTGTCCAAGGACGTCATTGAGGAAGCTTTTGTAAGAGAATCAGCAATCATTGAATTGCTTTGAATGAGATTGAGGGTGAATTCTTTATTGGTGTAATACTCACGTAGTCCTTTGGTCTTGATGTCAATGTGTCTGCATTTTGAATGGGAACTAAATTTCTTGATTTTGTCATCCAATCCTTTATTGTCAATGTGTAGAGTGGGTCTTGGTTCTGTAATTTGATAGATTTCACTGATCAGATGCCTAATCCACTTGATCTCCAGGTAGCAGTCAAGAAGAGCATTCAAATTAGATTTGGTGGAGGAATAGGTGATATTCATTTGTCTGGTGGAGTTCCAGATAACTGGACTGCCGTAGTGAAAGATAATATAGCCAGTCTGATATTTATGGAAGATTGGATTGTCTCCCCAGGTAGCGTCACTGAAGCTTGATAGAATTTCCTGTTTGGGGTTGCATTGGATGATAAGTTTGAGATCCTTAGTTGTCTTTAGATAGTTCCATACTTTCTTAACCTCCCTCCAGTGGGTCATGCCTGGCTTGACATTGAATCTTGCCAAGCTTGACACGGAGAACGTGATGTCTGGTTGAGAGTATTGAGCAAGATTGTTGAGTTGGCCAATTGCGGATCTATAGTTGAAATTAAGTTGAAAGAATTCGGCATGATCTGTTTCTGAGGTGGGTTCAAGGCTGAGATTCTGAGTCAATTAAATATTAGTGTCTTTACAGGAGGACAAACCAAGTTCTTCAAGGCCGCAAGCAATATGGTTAGGTTGGCTTAAGAGAATTTGGTTGTCCTTGATTTCCATGAGCATGCCAAGAATAGTATTAGGTGGATGACAAGAAGAATTCTTGAATCTTTCAAGGAAGTTGATTTCAAATTGATTAGAATTTCCGACATGGATCAAATCGTCCATGTGGAAGTAGATAATTTCTCCAGTTTTTGAATTAAGGTACAGGCAGGGATTGCTGGGTGATTCAAGGTATCCTTGAGACTTGATCCTTAAGGTCAATGTTTTGTACCATTTCTTGGGGGACTGTTTCAGGCCGTAGAGAGATTTTTTGAATTTTAGATAGGGAGATTTCCTGTCCGATTCCTTCTGGGGTTCTTATGATGACATTCTTGTCAATGGAGGCATGGAGAAAGGGCCCCTTCACATCAAATTGCGTGAGTTTCATCTTCTTCTTCAGACTGTACGTGAGAGCCACTCTGAGTGATCCAAGTTTACCTTTTGTAGCCCACATTTTGTTGTAGTCAATTCCTGAAACTTGATTGAACCCTTGGACGCAAAGTTGGGCCTTATATTTGATGGGATTTCCATGGCAATTCTATTTCATCTTGAAGACCCAAGTAGTATTTATTATATTATTGGGAAAGCCGTAGTATTCCTCCCAGACGTTGTGTAAACAATAAAGGTTATCCCCCTATAATTGTTGCAAGGTTTGGAAGTTAACGGTTCCCTGTGTTTGAAAGGAGATGAGGATGTCCAAAGTTGCACTTGAAATGAGAGATAGAAATAAGGAGATAAAAAGATAAAGAAAAGTCTAGAGAGAGTGAAATTGCCAATCCTTCAACCCTAAGAACTTTCCACCTGGATGTGTATCCGGTATGAGTTCCTTTAATCTCCTGGTGAGATGAGTGAGCCAATCCGATGATGTGATGGTCTGATTCTCTTCCTCCCTCCTCCTAACCCGGAGTTGAGAGTGAGGATAAGTCCTCCCTCTCAACCCTAACCTAAGTACACGCGCAAATAACAGTATGAAAACAAAACAGAAAACAATCCCAAAACAGAAACCCTAGCCTCCTCTCCCCACCTCCGTACCAAACTCCCCCCGTCGTCCATACGCCGTTCCATCCATCCAGTTCGTCCTTCTAATGAAGCGGCCCTCGCACAGCGCCCTACTCTGAGCCCCCCGGGCCTGTCCGTGTCCGTTTGTCCACGCCCGTCCTGGGTGTCCGGTAATATCCAGCATGATCCGCGCGCTCCATCCGTTCCTTTACAGACTGCGGATTGCTCCGCCCCTACGTATCCAAACCGGCGCGCCCGCAAACCTAGTTGAGCGCACTACCTTCTGAATCCAATCTCCGGGTCGGATTGCCGCCCACGCCGCATTCAATGCTGAGCCTGACCCGTCCACTAAGTGCGGAGCCAAACAGCGGCTGCTGCTGAGCACTCCGCATACCCTAATGCTGAGCCCGCTTGCCTCCAATTCTGAGTGCGCAGCCGCGACGCAGTTCCCAATCCGTGTCTATAAATTGACACCACATCCCCCCCCAACTTGAGTTCTGTCCCCAGAAGTTTCCCATTGCTTCACCATACTACCACCCCCACCACTCCCACTACCACCTTTCCCCGTCCTCCTTCCGCATCATTGCCAAAATGCTCCCATGCGAGTTCTGCGCCCGGAAAGGGAACACGTTTTTGATCATCCCTGGTCAATGCGCCTGCGTTGCTTGCTGTTGCGGCCACTGTCTCTGCTCGCTTAGCAACAGCATGCCCCAAGCTCCCCCCCAATCCAGCTCTTTCCCCAGGCCGCGCAAGAGGGCTTGTCCAGACCCGTTCATGGTTTTGGACAACGAGTCAATCTTGGAATGCTTGTGGACACCCCCCAGTTCACCTCCATCCCGCCACCCCCAAGCTCCGTCACCCACCACCTTGCACGTGAGCTGCAACTTGGCATCACCTCTCCGGCGGGCCGGACCTCCGCAACCGGGCAAATACAAAACCTTGGAGGAATGGCGCAACCCAAGGCTTTTTGGAAGGCCCGCGGCCGCGCCAGCACCCTCTCCTCCTCCTCCACAACCGCCAACACCACCAGCGGCCTCGGATGAGAGGCCTACGACCCCCAATGTCCCTCCATCTCCGTCACCCAGTGTTGTCCTGTCATCGCCTCCAGCTGAACCAAGCCCCCCGGTTGGTTCCCCAGAGGCCCCATCTTCACCGGCCACTCCTCCTCCTGGCCCTCCCAAGATCCGGGAAATTCCGATTGTAATGGCGCTCCCAGCTGCCGGCTTCAAGGCTTTTGCGGAAAGGTCAACCACAATGCTTTGGGATTCCCTGGCAATCCCCGGCGCTCAATCCTAGGAATCCCGGCGCGAGCTCCTGGCCTCTTTCCGGGCTTTACTGGCGTCATTGAGGGCGGAATTGGAGGAAATGATGAAGATGGCTTAGGCGCATTGCCCCCCCTTTCCCCCTTCCCTTTCTTTCTTCTTTTCTTCTTGTTGGTTGTACCGCGACTCCCTTTTCATTAACAAAATACACATTTCCGCGCAACGTCCTAACCTTTCTGAGAAAAATTGCGCAACCGCGCCTTGTGAGAGTGAGCTTGAGGTTGAGTCCGCATCCGCGCGCTTGGCTTTGTGAGGGACCATAAGTGACTAGCCGTTCCAAAAGAGGCACCTGGACCGCCCCAGACAAACTGCCACACAGTTCCCCGTACCCTTCCTGTAACAAACACAACAACCAAACACCAGCGCCCGCCACCGTAAGGGAATAGAGAGAGAGAGAGTAAGAGAACAGACATTCTGGGTTGTCTAGTTTTTCCGGATGTGAACTGGCTAGAGCACCCCCTTAACAATCCCAAGGTTGCTGGTTCAATCCCGGCCCGGGGGACCAAATGTAAGACTCCAAACGGTGCTAGGCCGTGGCAGTTCTGCGGAAGGGAAGGTACTGTTTAGGCTGCCCTCCTGAGTGTTACAAAAATATTTAAATGTAACCAAGATCAAGGTCCAGAACCTGGTAAATGAGGAATCAAGGAGTAGAGGATAAGGATGATAATAGTGTGGCAGCGAGGGAACAGCACTATCTGAGGCAAGATTATGCAGGGAAAAACTTGAACAATAGAAGTAAAGTCTTCTTAGATTTCAAAGAACAAAAGCTGTTGTATGTAAACAACGCCCACAAGCTAATAACTCTGGTTGTCAGCAGAAGATTGGGGATGATCAGCTTAAACCCAAGAAACCTCCAGGTTCTCAATGAACCTGCCCAACTTTCCGCAATCAAGCGCTTGAAGGGTACCAGATAACTGAGGGTGGCTGTACAAGACAAAGCACAATGTTTAAGAAGCTCTAAAACAAACAGTAACTGATTTGAAGCAAGGATAACCTCAACACTTCTCAAGGGACTCAATTGTAGGCTGGCAGAATGCAACTCCAAAGAAGCTAAGGGGAGGTATAACACTCCAGGTCTTAAGCTTAATAAGACCTCTTCAATCAGTCGTGATTGGCTCCAGAAAGTTGATCAGGGATCAGGACCAGTATGGTCAGAGAAAGGGATCAAGGAGTGGTATGACACACTCAAAAATTCCAACAGACAGAATTTTTCTTCAACCAGCAAGGCTATTGGTTGGTGATAAGGATCAGGGATCAAGGGTTGAGTATGGAGGCTCAAGGATCAAAGGTGTGCTGATTTTATGCTGGATGATTCCATGCTCCAATGATTGATCCAAAAGGCAGGGGAGAGCCCCTCCTTATATGGGCAGGAGGCCCTGTTAGACTATGTACAACAGATTCTACAAATAGAGTGGAAAAGGGAAGAAGATCATGTGGTCACTCGCATCCGTCCGTGGATGGGCGCACGCAACAATACCAGACTCACCCACCCCTCATCCAAAGGCAGATGGGGTGGGAAAGAGAAATGAACCAAACCACCGCGGATGTCCGCGGGCGGTAGTTGGAACTCTTCACCCCTTGTCCAAAGGCGGAAGCGGGTGGGAGAGCCCCAGGAAAGGTGACGGATGAAGTCTGTGAGAGCGCGGATGGGCGGATAGGAGGTTGGCTTGAGACGGTTGAGTAAATCCTGACAGGCTTGAGATTCACGACTGATAGATCAAGTGAGATGGGAGATTTGACGGATCCAAGGATTTGTCAAATGCTTGGGGGTGCGGTAGGGATGGATTTGGTAAATCATGGATGAGCGCCGCGCCACGGTAGAAATGAGGAGACTGGGACGCGCAACAACAAAGATGAGGAGGCGCAAAGACAACGGCGGAGATGACAAGCAACGCGCAACGGCAAGGATGATGAGCAACGCGGATGAAGAAAGCGCGACGCGCGCGGATAAAGGAAGCGCAGCGCTCAAGGCGCAACGCGCAATGCAGGCGGATAAAGGATGGTTTGGATGAGCCTGAGGATAAGTTGGTCTTTTTTTTTTTTGATGCCGGACGGTACATTTGCGCAACAGTTTATGGTTTGAGTTCTTAAGGCGGCCAGGGTGTCCAGGATGGGGCACCACATCTCTCCCCAACTTACAGACTGTCCCTAACCTTCTCCCAAGTTTGATGCCATAGAAAAAGAAAGGAAAGAAAGATGATTGAAACCAAAGAATGGCCATTTTGATTTCAAGAGTGGTTGAGAAAAAATATGTTGATCCGACCAAAAATCCTAGAAGTGGCTGAGATAAAATGAAGGAGGCGTCCCAAGTGCTCACACGCGTGGCATGAAGTAGAGTTTTCACAAAACAACAAGGATCTTGCCCAGATGGTGCACAATTGGGAGGACTTACTTCTGGACCAAGTTGCCTCCACCAGAGTGAAATTTCTTGACCTGATCAGCAGAGAACCTTCTGGCCATCTGAGTACCATCCAGCTCCTCCAAAAGATATGATCCACCTCTAAGTTGACGGACTACTCGGTAAGGACCATTCCAGAAGTTAGAGAAAAGCTTTCCCCACTGAGTTTCCAAGGAACGATTATAAGCCAATACCAGGTCACCAGGGTTTAAAGGTTCCCTTATTTTATTTAGGTGTTTATTTTCCCAATACTGAACTGATTTTGCTCTTGATTCCATCATCTTCTGATAAGCATTTTTACAAATATCTTCACTCCGCTCTAGTTGCTTTGATTTGGCAACTAATAGGTCAGTAGTTGAGGAAACTTGTTCCCAAGAGATGCCCAAGAAAGACTCCATTTCAAGATCAAGAGGAAGAACAGCCCTCTGACCAAAGATGATTTCATAAGGAGAGTAACAAGTGGTTCGCTTGGTGGAAATTTGATCAGAGAAGAGGACCAAGGGGAGAAACCTTTGACAATTCTTGCCACTTTCACCCGCCAATTTGACAAGAGAAGCCTTCAAAGGAGCATGGCCTCTTTCCACCATGCCTTGTCCTTCAGGATAATAGGGAGTAGTAACTCTATTTTTTCCAGGGAGCAATCGGATCATTTCAGAAATTTTTCCACCAAATTCCGAGCCACCATCCGTAGAATAAGATTGGGCCAAGCCATAACGCATTGTCCAAGTCTCATGAAGGAAAGCTGCTACTGATTCAGAGCTGAGGTTCTTAGGAAACTTTGCTTCAACCCATCCAGAAAAATCATCTCTAGCCACAATGAGGTACTTAGCTCCACCAGCCTTAATGTGAACCACATCCATAGCAATCCTCCCAAAGACAGTGGACTCTCCAGTGGGGTAACTAATTTCGGCCGGGAGCCTAAGATCACGTTTCTGGCACACTTCACAACTCCTACACCATTGAGCAATGGATTTCTTCAGGGATGGCCACCAGAATTGTTCAGATATTTGTCAATAAGTTTTGGTTTCCCCACAATGACCAAGGCCTTCATGGCGATTTTCCAGGATCAAATCTTGCTTAGAAGGGATAGAGACCACAACAAGTGCACAAGGAGTTGCTCTTTTCATAAGCCTAGAACCTTGGACAAAGTAGTTGGAGGACTTCCTTTTAAGGGACCAAAATTATTTGACAGAGAGATCAGGGGGTCTTTGGAGAGTTGAAAGGTACTGCTCCAACTTAAGCCAGAAACCTTGCTGGAAACCAGAGTAATTTTGGGATGAGAAGGCAAAGACAGGGCGGACCAAGGGTTCTTCCTCATCAAAATCCATTCCAACCTCTGATTCATCGTCTCCAATAGGTCGTCAAGATAAACCATCAGGCATGTTGAAAGATTTTCCAGGCCTGTGAACAATATCAAAAGAGAACAACTGGATGAAAGCCACCCAACGAGTCATCGGAGCATTTGGGAGGCTTGGGGTGTTGATCATTTCAATAATAGATTGTGCATCAACTTGGAACTCAAAGTGTTGACCCCAAAGGACAGTCTGAAGCTTCTTCAACATTTGGGCCACACCGCAAAGTTCCAGTTATGGCTGGGAGTACCTGGATTCCACATCTGAGAAAGGAAGAGATTAATACAGAGCAGGATGATCCAAACCATTTTCATCTTCCTGGGTAAGAACAGCCCCAACAGATTGATAACTCGAGTCCACTGCCAGCTTGATCTTGCCGGCTCCGGGTCCATAAGTGATCTTTTTCAAAACAATGTCTTTCCAAAGAATTTTTTTGAGCAACTGAAATGATTGTTTGCAGTCTTGGGTCCAAATCCATTCAGCATCCTTCCTGGTTAAGCAACGCAAGGGAATACAGATTTTGGATAATGAGGCAATAAAGATCCTGACATAAGTTACAACACCTAGGAAACCTCTAACTTCCGTTGGATTTATTGGGGTAGGCCAGGAGATTATTTTGTTGACTTTAGAGGGTGCCATCCTTCTTCCGTCCTTGCAGACTATATGACCAACAATTTCCAAGGCAGGGACACAGGCGGCAAGTTTTGATCCAGAGACAGTAAGGCCAGATTCCTTGATTTGAAACAAAATTCTTTCCAAGACAGTAGCATACTCCCAGACAAATTGTTGGATTCCTGAGTTCCAAGGTAAGAGCTCATTATCATAGTCAGAAACTGGCCCCTTAATCCCACCATCATCAATAAAGATACCCGCATGATCCGGGATTTCATCCTGGAGGATCCACATCATCTGAGCCTGATAGACTGCAACCAAGTTGGTGGAACCTTGAGGCAATTGAGTCAGCTGAAATTGACCAAGGGGAGTATTGAAAGTAGTTAGGGGACAAGTAATAGGATGCAAGGATCATTTGTCATAGCCACCCATAATGTCACCTAGACCATAGCAAGCTCTCCCAGAGAAGGAATCAACAAATTCTTCAGTGGCAGGTGGCACGCCAGAGTCTTTAATAGTAACTTTATTAAGATGTTGGATATCATGAACCACTCTAAGTTTACCATTACTCTTTAAAACACAGAAAACAGGACTGGAATAGCTAGAAGTCAATTCTTTGTATAAACCGGTTTGGACTCGTTTGCGGACCAAATTGATGAATTTGTCAACTTTAGCAGCAGGGATCGGGATCTTTTTCTTTTGCCAAGGGTCATGTTCAACTACAGGGATGATGTAAGGAAGACCATAGGATTCTTTCAAGAGTCCTCTCTCTTCTTCACAGAATGCAATAGATTTTTCCCTTAGAGACAAGATATTTTTGATCAAATTTAACTCATCAAGAAGAAGCCATCCATCTGGACCAAAATTGACCACTTTCAGACGGTCTTCAGTGACCCGACCAGAGGGAATAAACGGACCAGTGAGGGATTTGGATAGACCACAGTAAGGATTGCGGGATAGCGGAGGACGCATAAGAGGAGGATTGAGGTTGAGAGGAATTGGTTGGTTGACTGGCTGGACCTTCTTTGCAACTTGTTAATACTTGGTGGCAAAGGAGAGGAATCCCTGCTTCCTCCAAGCATTGACCAGTGAGACCTGACTACAAAAACTGTGGCCATGTTCCAACATCTTCCAAGTCCAATGTTCTGCTTTGTCCTTGAAAGGTGCCTTCTCCATAAAAGAGGATCCAAAAGATAACACATTGCTCACATGTGTGGCACAGGGTAGAGTTTCAAAAACAACAGTAGTAGAAGCCCTTGGTGGTGCACAATTGGGAGGACTTATTTCTACCCCAAATTGCCTCCACCTAAGACCAAACTCCTTCATACCAAAGCCACCAAGAAAAGAATTGAGATCAAGATCTAGTTTAGACTCATTGCGGAGATTCAAAACCGGTATACAGGATGAATGATCAGGCTGAAAAGAAAAAGGAAAAGAAGATACAAAAGATCCAGACAGAGAAGAAATATTTTTGGATTTTTCGGATTTTTCATGTGTTTGGGTTTTGATCTTATTTGGATGAGAAGAAAATGATGAGGAAAAAGAAAGATATGCCTCTGAGGTGGGAGTTGGTCCATGAGTTGAAGTCTGAGGCTGAGGAGAACTACAAATATCAGTAGGGCCAACTTGTCACGCTTTGCACTTAAGGATTATTGTCTTCACCACTTTGACATGTCCTCTCCTCAGTACCATCTACCTCAGTCTAAAAAAGCGTGACACAAATAAAAGCACAACATCAATAGTGCAATCCGCTATTTCCTCCGGCTTGCGCTGACCTTCCAATCTCGGCAACCAACTCAGTATATACTTGCGAAGTTCGCAGTTAACTCCATACAGGTCAACCATCCATTATGAGATCCAATCTCCTTCCCCGGCCAATCAACAGCCTTGGACTTCCATCTTTGGTCATGCATTGTTTGTTAGTTTGCATTTACGTCTAAACAAGCCATCACTACTGTATAGTTTTCAATTGAACTAGTCCTTACCCTGCATACACTATTACCACTCATTTGCATTACCTTCAACTTCACTTGCTCCTATCCCAATTTGTCATGCAATTGTACGCTCAGATTCTATTGTCTCGCACTTACGCTAAGACCTTGGATCTTTACCACTGATTCATTTCCTATTCCGTTCCTGTCATTCATTGCCTCACCACTCCACCTGTAGTTAGCTCATCACCAGGTTGTATCTAGTCAGTTTGGATTACCTTATAAGAGCTATCCCCTTGCCTGATGATTGTCTCCTCAGTTAGTTAATTTCATATGTTCTCGCATTTTGCTGCAACCTAGTTATCACATCGGACTCAGGTTGAGTTTCCTTCTTTGGAACACCTTCCATTCATCTCGCCGTTTTTTGAGTGGCATAACCAAGTTTGCACTTTGCAACTGGGTCTTTGTATTCACACTTGCCCTCGCACTTGGTATTCCTCCGCGCTCACGATCATCTAAGAATTGCCCTATAGTACGTGGGGTGGTTGTGTGAAAGTAAATTAACTAACTCAACTCATCTATTGTAGCCTGCCAACCTATAGTAGACTTCTCCTTTTCCGATTTCACGTACTCGCTCAACCGGGAACGCTTCCCTTGCCCCTTACAATGATGAGATCCATTGGGTAGGGAAAACCAGCGCTACTTGGGCCCAACAACCCTTAGATCCAGTTCCTCCTTCCAAATCGCCATCTGTGGAACCTCTCGATGATCCTCTAGCTCCTCCACGGGATGCTCCAACAGACCCTCTTGCGGAATTTGCAGACTCAAACCATTCTTCCAATGAAACCTTGACTCATGCTACGGCTCTCAAGCCCAATGCTCCAACCCTGCTTTTGACATTGATCCAGGCCCTCACTCATGGTGCCCAGCAATCTAATCCAAGCACTCCTAGTTTTCGCACTCCGGGCATTAAACAACCTGATCACTTTACAGGAGAACACCCTCATAAGCTTAAATCCTACCTACAGTCTTGTAAAATCATCTTTTCAAACAACTCCAACAATTTCCCTTCTGATAGACATAAAGTTAGGTATGCTTTGTCCTTCTTAGGAGGTAGAGCCTTGCAGTGGTTCAAACCGTACCTCAAAATTTTATCCAACAACAGTCCCACTTGTATTCTCAATAACTGGGACAAATTTGAGCAACAATTGTTCACCCTGTTTGGCAATCCCAATGAAGTTCAAAACGCCAAATACAAACTTAGTAGTTTAGTTATGAAGGAGAATAGTAGAGCTTCCGTTTATATTTCTCATTTTCAAACCTTGCAGTCTGGCATCCAGTGGAACAAGGCCGCTCTTCTATTCTATTTCCGAAAGGGTTTACTGGCACGCTTAATCAAACAGCTCGCAGTTGGGGGTCATAAGACAACCTCGCTTCAGCAGCTAATCAATTGAGTGATTGAGCTTGATAATGGCTATCATGACAAGAATCGCTCTTGGGGAAATGACCATGGACCATCCACCTCGGCTCCAAAGGTGGACGACTCCTCGAAGCAAAAAAAGAGGAACCAAAAACCATCCAAACCGACCCCAACTTTGAACTTCAACTCAAAAGGGAAAACCATTGCCAAAACTCCAAAGTTCCTGGACAAAGAAACTGGGATGCTTCAAAGTGAGGAACGACTGCAAAGGGAAAAGAATGGGTCGTGTATGTATTGTGTAGTTAAACATGATGTCGACAGCTGTGAAAAGTGGTTAGCGCGTGAAGCAGCTAAGCAGTCAAAAAATTAGCTTGTAGTTTTTCTGATACTCGCAAGGAAAGCTACACATTATCTAAATCACTGCGAGTAAATATTTGCACTTGCAAGTAACTAGGTGCTCCAAGTTTGAGATTTATCCTATTCCATTCGGACAACACTCCTTATCAAGTATTACTTGATTCCGGTGCTAATGTTTCCTTCATCATTGAGTCTTTTGCCACTTCCAAAAATCTTACGTGTTCCAAGATAGATAAATTTCCCATCTATCTAGTAAGTAGTGCGACTGAACCGTCTTATTGGGTTTCCCAAAAGGCAAAATGGACCTTTGCATTTTCCAATTTCCCCAGCTTCGAATGGGATTTATTTGTCTTGGCTTTACCCGGAATGGATGATACCATTCTAAGCCATGATTTCCTAGTTTACTGGAATCCGGATGTGAATTGGCAAGAAGGAGTAATTAACCTTCAAACCTTGCACCCCCAGAACGCTAACCTTGCCGTCAATCAGGAATTAAACAGCCTACCGGACACTGTCATTGAGTTGGATGACACTTTTTGGCCCGGAGATTTGCAATATCCTGACCTTCATTCTCAAATTCCTTCTTCAGATTTAGGAGTAATTGTTTACCTATCCAGCTTACCTCTTTCCTGTTCCTTGAAGAGAAAAAGACACCAACCAAACAGTGTATTTTGAGCTCCCTAATCCGCTCGCACCATGCAAGCACCTCAAACCCGGTGCTCAAAAATGACAAGATTGAAGATTTAGAAATCATTCAAGAGTCTTTACCCTTGGTTTATCATGACTTTGCTGATGTCTTTTCAGCTGCAAAAGCAGAAAAACTGCCTCCATCCCGTCCTTATTATCACAAGATGGAACTTACTGGCCCACCTCTGGCACCAGGACCAGTTTACTCTCTCTCAAAGCAAGAATCAATTTCGCTTCAAGACTACATTGTGGAAAATGTAGCAAAGGATTTCTTTGACCAAGTAATTCAAACACCGGTTCCCCTGTCCTATTTGTACCAAAAAAAGATGGTGGACTTTGCCTTTGTGTTGACTACAGGAAACTGAACCAGGTAACCCGGAAGAATGCCTATCCAGTACTGCCTATGTCACATCTCCTTACCCTCTTCCATGGAGCTACTTATTTCTCAAAGTTAGACCTTTGAGGTGCCTATAACCTAATTCTCATTAAAGAAGGTCATGAGTATTTAACTGCAATGAGAACCCAGTTTGGCAGCTATGAGTATACCGTCATGCCTTTTGGCCTCTGCAACGCTCCTTCCACTTTTCAACATTTTGTCAATGACATTTTCTCCGATCTTGTAGGTAAATACCTTGTGGTATATCTTGATGATATACTAGTCTACTCGAGAAACCTAGAAGATCACATTGCACATGTGCGAGAGATGCTACAGTGACTTTGCAAGAATGACCTGTTTGCAAAAGCCTCTAAGTGCTAATTCCATTCCTCTTCTCTTCATTTTTTAGGTGTCGTAGTCTCGCAGCAAGGACTATTGATGGACCCAGCCAAAAGCAAACGCATATTGGACTGGCGCCCACCTTCTTTGGTTAAATCTCTTCAATTTTTCCTTGGTTTCAGTAATTTCTATAGAAGGTTTATTGCGCGTTACGCCAAAAAAACCGTGAATCTTACTAATCTTCTTCAAAAAGACACTCCTTTTATTTTTACCAAACAACCTGCTTCGGAGTTTGAAGCTCTGAAGAAAGCGTTCACCACTGCTCCAATACTCGCTCACTTTAACAAGCTAGCTTGCACTATTGTCAAAACAGACGCAAGCGACTATGGAATCGCAGGAGTCATCTTGCAGTTTTCTCCTTCCACTTCTCTCTTTCACCCCGTAGCTTTCAAGTCTCGCAAGTTGCTTGCTGCAGAGCTTAACTATGAGATTCATGACAAGGAAATTCTTGCAATTGATTACTGCTTGAAGAAATGGTGTTCATACCTTTTGAGTCTTATGGAATCCTTTGAGGTTTTAACTGATCATAATTCTTTGAAGTATTTCATGATTTCAAAAGTCCTCACACGTAGACAGGTGCAATGGGCCGAATACCTCTCCAAGTTCCACTTTACAATCACTTACCGTCCTGGGAAACAAGCGGTAGTTCCTGATGCTTTATCATGTTGGGACAACGTTTACCCAGGGGGGGGAGCACCTTTGCCGAAAACAACCCTGAAAAAGTTAGGACACTCTTCTCAACCCAATCTGCCCCACTCAGTTTGATCATCGCTTGCTTACGAGATTTGGCTTCCAAACTCCAAAAAGCTCAACACAACAACCCCAAGTGTATCAAACTTTGCAAAAAGGCGAAATTATTAGATAGTTGTTACAGTATAGATGATAATGAGTTTTTAGTTTATGATAATTGTATTGTAGTACCAGATAATTCTTGCATTAAGTTAGATATCTTCAATTCACGGCATGATTCTCCGCTTGCTAGTCATTATGGGAAGGATAAAACCTACCAATTGATTGCACGTGACTTCTACTGGCCTGGTATGACCAAAGAAGTAAAAGAGTATGTTAGCGCGTGCCATGATTGCAATTGTAACAAGTCCTCAAAACACCAGAAGTATGGGCTGCTCCAGCCACTTCCAATTCCGCCTTGTCCTTGGCACTTGCTGTCTATGGATTTCAACTCTCAATTACCTTCTTCTAGTGGATATGATGCTGTTCTAGTAATAGTAGATCGCTTCTCAAAGATGGCTTTATTTTTATGCAGTAATGAGACGGCCTCTTCAGAAGACTTGGCTAACTTGTTCATAGAATATGTATTTTCAAAACATAGCCTCCCTGATAATATAGTTAGTGATCGTGGATCTCTGTTTGTCTCAAGCTTCTGGACCTTGCTATGCCAACATTTGAAGATCACTCGCAATTTATCAACGGCTTACCACCCGGAAACGGATGGGCAAATCGAGCGAGTTAATCAGATCCTCAAACAATATCTTTGAATGTATGTCGCCTATCAACAAGATGACTGGTCGCAATGGCTCCCACTAGCCAAATTTGCCTACAACAACTCCACTCATTCCTCCACCAAGCAGTTGCCCTTCCAAACTCTTTATGGTAGAAACCAAACTTTCTCTTCCCTTCGCATAGCACCTTCTCAACCTGCTACCGATTACCTTGACCAAATTCAATCCCTTCATTTGCAACTTCAAACCAACCTTGAAGAAGCAAACCAGCGCTATAAGGAGCAAGCAGACCAATCTCGCACTTTGGCTCCAACCTTTGCAGTAGGAGATCAAGTATGGCTTGATGCTTGCAAAATTCGCAGTACTCTCCCAACTGGCAAACTCTCCAAAAGAAAGCTTGGTCCCTTTAAAGTAGAATCAGTCATCTCCCCTAACGCCTTTAAACTCACTTTACCTGCGAAATGGCAAGGTATCCACCCGGTCTTTCATGTGTCTCTCCTAGAGCCAGCTCAATTCCTATACCCGGGAAGACTCATCCCCCTGCTGAACCGGTCACTGTCCTCAATCATCAAGAGTGGGAAGTAAGCCGTATTCTGGATTCCAGGTTACGCAAAGAAAAACTTCAATACCTCATTGAATGGTCTGGCTTCCAGTCCGACAAAGATTGCACCTCGTGTGAACCAGCCCATCACCTTTGCAATTCACCCAATCTGATTTGAGAATTCCATGAAAGCTACCCTTGCAAACCTCGGCAATCATGATTCTTTCCCATCCAATGCCATTCCATCCCACATTCCATCCCCTCCAATCCCATTCCATTCCACATTCCATTCCATCCATTTCATTCCATGCCACTCCACATTTCATCCCATCCAATCCCATTTCATTCCATTTTACATTTATCTTACTCAATTCACTCAATTCCATATTCCATCCCATTAAAACTTATCTTATTTCACCATCATTTCATCATCTAAATTCCTCCATCTCACTGTGTTATTCTTTTCTCATTTTCCCTTCATTTCCACTTATTATTAAAAATAATAATAATAATAATAATAATAATAATAATAACTTTTTTAATATAAAAAAAAAATATACATTAAATTACAAAGTTTCTTTTATCTCTTTTTCTGCATCCTCCCAATTTGCCGTCAATTATGCAACCATGGACCAAAAGGTATCCAGGTCTTCATCATTAATCAATGCGGACATTCTTCAAAGTACCAACACCTCCGTTACGATGTGCCTCTCAAAGATCTCCTTGCACCTTGCAACCCAAGCTCGCTTCGGCCGCGCATTCCATCCACCTGCCTCCAAGAGCTCTTCATATGCTCTCTTCCTTTGGCCACCCAACATGCCTTCTCCAATATTGTCCGTCAGGCGCCTCGCATCCGTTTTGACCGGCAATACAACTCGCACTGGATCCACTTTGCCTTGACCCTCCATTCCTTCCGTCCCAGTCAATTCCTCCCTTCCATCTCCTTCATTTCCTTCTTCCAATTCACCCACTTCCTCTTTGTTCTCTCCACTTCTTTTTCCTCCATTTTCCTCTTCTTGTTCCGCTGTGTTTTCTTCCTCCCTCGCTTCCTCGGTGATAACTCCTACCGGTTCTGCACTGGATACCTCGCCTTGCACCTCGGAATTCATCTGAGTCCCCGGGTTTTCAGTCGGTGGTCCCCAGTAAGGTGGTGGTGGTGTATTGGTAGTATATCTTTGAAAACGAGGTAACACTAGCAAACAAGCAAACAATTAGTTATTATTTCAAGATCATTATTTAGTCCCAATTAGTACTCACCAGGCACTCGCGTCTCCAAGTATTTGATCTCCAGCAATGGTGGTATTTTGTAATTTACCCTTGGCACGGACCTACAACTTCGCATCTCCCTTGATGATTCCAAAGGACCCTTGGCGGTCGACTCGACATTTATAGGGAAGTTACACGCCACCTTGCAAAGTCAACATTGCTTGCATTTGCCTCGGAGACCTTGGATGGCAGTACTGGGAATACAATGCTCGTTGCGGCAAATACAGTTTTTGCAACGGCAGGATGACGATGACGACATTTTTGCAAAATTTATAAAATTCTATTGGGTAATGAATTAAGTAATGTATAAGGGTATACAGTGATAATTAAACAACTTGAGATCAATGGGAAAATTTACCTGAACGCTTGCAGGAGCTTGCGTCTTTATTCCCAGGCAACTGTCACGCTTCTCACTTAAGGATTATTTTCTTCACCACTTCAACATGTCCTCTCCTCAGTACCATCTACCTCAGTCCAAAAAAGCGTGACACAAATAAAAGCACAAAATCAATAGTGCAATCCGCTATTTCCTCCGGCTTGGGCTGACATTCCAATCTTGGCAACCAACTCAGTATATAATTGCAAACTTTGCAGTTAAATCCATACCGGTCAACCATCCATTATGAGATCCAATCTCTTTCCCTGGCCAATCAACAGCCTCGGACTTCCATCTTTGGTCATGCATTGTTTGTTAGTTTGCATTTATGTCTAACCAAGCCATCACTACTGTATAGTTTGCAATTGGACTAGTCCCTACCCTGCATACACTATTACCTCTCATTTGCATTACCTTCAATGTCACTTTCTCCTATCCCAATTCGTCATGCAATTGTACGCTCAGATTCTATTGTCTCGCACTTACGCTAAGACCTCGGATCTATACCACTGCTTCATTTCCTATTCCATTCCTGTCATTCATTGCCTCGCCGCTCCACCTGTAGTTAGCTCATCACCAGGTTGTATCTAGTCACTTTGGATTACCTTATAAGGGCTATCCTCTTTCCTGATGATTTTCTCCTCAGTTAGTTAATTTCATACGTTCTTGCATTTTGCTGCAACCTAGTTATCACATTGGACTCAGGTTGAGCTTCCTTCTTCGGAACACCTTCCATTCATCTCGCCGTTTGTTGAGTGGCATAACCAAGTTTGCACTTTGCAACTGGTTCTTGCTATTCGCACTTGCCCTCGCACTTTGTATTCCTCCGCGCTCACAATCATCCAAGAATTGCCCTATAGTACGTGGGGTGGTCGTGTGACACAACTATTCTGCTAAAAAATGAGGATGAAAGGAATTAGAGTTTTCTTTCTGCTTTCCTTTCAGTACAGATTTGGGAGGATGACCAGGGAAGTCTCTTTCCCAACAACCAGAATCCAAAGAACAAAGGGGGACTTCAATCTTTCTGCCATCAGCATCAGGGAGGAGAATTCTCTCCCCAACTTGATCAGAAAACATCAGGGTATCACCAAAGTCCATTAAGAAAGGCCTTCCCAAGATCATGGCACCATCCAGACGAGTGATCCAGAAGTGACAGGTGCCAACAATATTTTGACCAATTCAAACAGGAATATCCTCAGCAATACCAACCATTTCACAGGACTGATTCCCAATTCCATAGACTGCAGAGTTGAAACTGACCCTTGGGCTAAGTTTAAGCTTGCAGGCCATGGAGTCCGAAATCAAGTTGAGCTGAGAACCCAAATCCACAAGGAGAGAAACCATTTTGGTTGAATCACCAAGACAACATGGAAGAAAACCAAGAGGACAGGAATACAGGTTGGTATCTGAAGAGGGATCTGTTCCACCAGAATCCTCTATCAGAGTACCAGAGGAGACCTTTAATTTGTCCAGACCAATCTCCACACATCAATGAGAAACCCATTTCTTCATCCCTTCTGCCACAGATGGAGAGATTGACAGGAGTTCAGCCATGGATAGATTGGGGATTTTAAGATCAGAAATTTTCTTTAATACTCCTTCCACAGCATTAGGGTAGTCCTTGGAGATGCCTCTCTCAAATCAAACTTTGGGCTGGGTGGAGGGAGGAAGATCAGGTGTAATAGGTGATGGAAGAGGATCTGAGAGTTGGGCAGGTTGAAGAGGGGGAGGATCAGAGTTGTCTTGGAACCTTTCCATAAGTGGTTCCCTTTCTACTTCCATGTCTTCCACATCAGAGGGAGGAGGCTCAGGTGAAGATCGGCGTTTAACGGGTTTTTGCAGAATGGAGGATGGAACAGGAGGAGACTTATGAGGTTTTGGTTCCTCATGGCATTTCCTAGCTGGATCGGATTGATAGGTGCCAGGGAAGCTGGAAGAAGTGATAGCTGGGGGATACAAAGGTTGCAGAGTTCCACAGGATGATCAAAAATCCACAGAGACCAAGGATGCCTTCTTAGGAGTTGGTGGTTGTTATGAGGCCACCACATGACGGATTGGTCAAGACAAATCAAAAGGGATTAAAGCACCGTTAGGAAGGAAAAAATTATTTCCCTTCTGCTCTACTAACTTCTCCTCCTTTTCTTTCTGGAGTTCAGGACATCTACAGGTACCATGGCCTTCCCTATGGCAATAATAACAGATTATAGTAGACTTAGGAACAGAATTAGCAGGTTTAGGAGTGGCTAAAGGGGATATTTTCTGATCTGTTTTATTCTCAAATGCCTGAAGCAATTTAGTGATCTCATCTATAGTAGGTGTCTCCTGATGAGTCTGAGGATTGGGTTTAGGTCTGCGATTGGCTTCCATCTTATTCATGATTTTGTTAGATGCTTGAAAAGAGGGGGCAAGGACTGGTTCAGTGATTTTAGGTTTTTCAAAGGTGAGAGCTGTTTGACCTTTCATCACTTTATCCACAGTATTCCTAAGAACCATGAAACCAGGGAGCTTGAACCGATTGTCTCTTGTTGTGATCATGGATCCAGATTTTGCCAATTCATCCTAAATTATTTCCTGTACTCCTGGAGAGAAAGACTGAAAAAATCACACTCAAATTTTGTCCAAAGTATCAATGTGATCTTTCCGGATAAGATAGGACTGGATAGGGTACCAAGATTTTCTGAAATTCTGATATTCAGAGGCTGAGGAGATACCACCATTGGAGATCCATTGAGAAACCAGGGCATCCAAGTCTTGCTAAGTAAATATGGCTACATCTATTTTCCCCCAATAGGCCAGCATAGCCTCCTTCAGGAGCCGCCAGTTGTGAGTTTCAAATCCCTCAAACAATTCGATAACCTCCATAACTTTGTCAGAAGAGATAAAAAACCGTAACTGATAAGCCATATCATATTCACTGGCACCATCCACTTCCGCAGCCATCTCATAGGAGTCCAGGAATAATTCAACATTGGTCCCATTGAAGCCAAAATTTTTGTTCTGAGGTTTGATTTAGACCATCTTGGCCCAAACAGCTAAAGAGGATGCAGCAGATTCCATGTTGAAGGGTTCCTAAGAGATCCAAACAAGCAGAGTTCCAAGTTGGCTAACAAGCATGTCAAGAGTAGAGTTTCACAAAAACAACAAGGATCTTGCCTAGGCTGTGCACCATTGGGAGGACTTACTTCTGGACCAAGCTGCCTCCACGGATCAGATCTGAAAAAAAGAACAAACAGAAAAAGAAAAGAAAAAAAATTGGATTGGATTTCGGAGTTGATTCTTCAAGTTGGGACTGTAAATCCCAAGGTTGCTGGTTTGATCGGCCAGCCTGGGGGACCAAATGTAAGACTCCAAACGGTGCTAGGCTGTGGCAGTTCTGCGGAGGGGAAAGGTGCTGTTTAGTCTGCCCTCCTGAGTGTTACAAAAATATTTAAATGTAACCAAGATCAAGGTCCAGAACCTGGTAAATGAGGAATCAAGGAGTAGAGAATAAGGATGATAATAGTTTGGTAGCAAGGGAACAGCACTATCTGAGGCAAGATTATGCAGGGAAAAACTTGAAAAAAAGAAGTTAAAGTCTTCTTAGAGTTCAAAGAACAAAAGCTGTTGTATGTAAACAACGCCCACAAGCTAATAACTCTGGTTGTCAGCAGAAGATTGAAGATGATCAAATCAAACCCAAGCAAACTCCAGGTTCTCAATGAACCTTCCCAAATCTCCGCAATCAAGCGCTTGAAGGGTACCAGATAACTGAGGGTGGCTGTACAAGACAAAGCACAATGTTTAAGAAGCTCTAAAACAAACAGTAACTGATTTGAAGCAAGGATAACCTCAACACTTCTCAAGGGACTCAAGTGTAGGCTTGCAGAATGCAACTCCAAAGAAGCTAAGGGGAGGTATAACACTCCAGGTCTTAAGCTTAATAAGACCTCTTCAATCAGTCGTGATTGGCTCCAGAAAGGTGATCAGGGATCAGGACCAGTATGGTCAGAGAAAGGGATCAAGGAGTGGTATGACACACTCAAAAATTCCAACAGACAGAATTTTTCTTCAACCAGCAAGGCTATTAGTTGGTGATAAGGATCAGGGATCAAGGGTTGAGTATGGAGGCTCAAGGATCAAAGGTGTGCTGATTTCATGCTGGATGATTCCATGCTCCAATGATTGAGCCAAAAGGCAGGGGAGAGCCCCTCCTTATATGGGCAGGAGGCCCTGTTAGACTATGTACAACGGATTCTACAAATAGAGCGGAAAAGGGAAGAAAATCATGTGGTCACTCGCGTCCGTCCGTGGATGGGCGCACGCAACAATACCAGAGTCACCCACCCCTCATCCAAAGACGGACGGGGTGGGAAAGAGAAATGAACCAAACCGCCGCAGATGTCCGCGGGCGGTAGTTGGCACTCTTCACCCCTTGTCCAAAGGCGGAAGCGGGTGGGAGAGCCCCAGGAAAGGTGAAGGATGAAGTCCGTGAGAGTGCGGATGGGCGGATAGGAGATTGGCTTGAGATGGCTGAGTAAATCCTGACAGGCTTGAGATTCACGACTGATAGATCAAGTGAGATGGGAGATTTGATGGATCCAAGGATTTGCCAAAAGCTTGGGGGTGTGGTCGGGATGGATTTGGTAAATCATGGATGAGCGCCGCACAACGGTAGAAATGAGGAGATTGGGATGCGCAACGACAAAGATGAGGACGCGCAACAACAAAGATGAGGACGCGCAATGACGACGGCGGAGATGACAAGAAACGCGCAACAGCAAGGATGATGAGCAACGCGGATGAAGGACGCGTGACGCGCGCGGATAAAGGAAGCGCAGCGCGCGAGGCGCGACGTGCGCGGATAAAGGACGGTTTGGATGAGCCTGAGGATAAGTTGGTCTTTTTTTTTTTTGATGCCGGACGGTACATTTGCGCAACAGTTTATGGGTTGAGGTCTTAAGGCAACCAGGGTGTCCAGGATGGGCCACCACACCGTTGCTGCTTGCTTAGCAACAGCATGCCCCGAGCTCCCCCCCAATCCAGCTCTCGCCCCAGGCCGCGCAAGAGGGCTTGTCCGGACCCGTTTGTGTTTTTGGACAACGAGTTGATCTTGGAAGGCTTGTGGACACCCCCCGGTTCACCTCCATCCTGCCCCCCCCCCAAGCTCCGTCACCCACCACCTCGCATGTGAGCTGCAACTTGGCATCACCTCTCCGCTGGGCCGGACCTCTGCAACGGGGCCAATACAAAACCTTGGAGGAATGGCGCACAACGACCCGTGCTTGGGCCGCTGCTGTTGGCGTGAACCAAAAGGTACTGGACCCAAGGCTTTTTGGAAGGCCGGCAGCCGCTCCAGCACCCTCTCCTCCTCCTCCACAACCACCAACACCACCAGCCGCCTTGGATGAGAGGCCTACAACCCCCAACGTCCCTCCGCCTCCGTCACCCATTTTTGTCCCCTCATTGCCTCCAGCTGGACCAAGCCCCCCGGTTCGTCCCCCGGAGGCCCCATCTTCACCAACCGCTCCTCCTCCCAGCCCTCCCGAGATCCTGGAAATTCCGACTGTAATGGTGCTCCCGGCGGCCGACTTCAAGGCTTTTGCGGAAAGGTCAACCACAATGCTTCGGGATTTCCTTGCAATCCCCGGCGCTCAATCCTTGGAATCCCGGCGCAAGCTCCTGGCGTCTTTCCGGGCTTTACTGGCGTCATTGAGGGCGGAAATGGAGGAAATGATGAAGATGGCTTAGGCGCATCGCCCCCCCCTTTCCCCCTTCCCTTTCTTTCTTCTTGTCTTCTTGTTGGTTGTACCGCGCCTCCCTTTTCATTAAGAAAATACAAGTTTCCGCGCAAGGTCCTAACCTTTCTGAGAAAAAGTGCGCAACCGCGCCTATTGAGAGTGAGCTTGAGGTTGAGTCCGCATCCGCGTGCTTTGCTTTGTGAGGGACCGTAAGTGACTAGCCGTTCCAAAAGAGGCACCTGGACCGCCCCAGACAAACTGCCACACAGTTCCCCGTACCCTTCCTGTAAAAAACACAACAACCAAACACCAGCGCGCGCCACCGTAAGGGAAGAGAGAGAGAGAGAGTAAGAGAACGGACATTCTGGGTTGTCTAGTTGTTCCGGCTGTGAACCGGCTAGAGCACCCCCTCACCAAATCAAAACTTATCCCCTACCCCCTCTACCTCCCCCCCCCAACTTGGCCACTGTCCCCAGCTGGTCGCAACCGCCTACTCCGTTGCAAAAGCACGGTCTCCGCTCCTCCGCCCAAAGACAAATCCCCGGATTGCGTTCCTACACTATTGCAGCGCTCCACACCCTCCTTGTCCAATCCGTCACCCCCTTCCGCTGTTTTGTCAAACAAGGTAGATCCTCGCGCGAAGAAGCGCTTGAAATGCGAAGCTTCTGCCTTCTGTTTCAGTGGAGTACCGTCTAATTCCTCCAACTGATAGCTGCCGCCCTCAAACTTGGACGACACGCGAAATGGACCGTTCCACCGGTTAGCAAACAACTTCCCCCACTGAGACTCCAAACTTTTGTTGTACAGGAGCACCAAATCCCCCTACCGCAAGGGATCCTGGAGACAATGCAAGCAGCGCTCATCCCAATAGCGCACCAATGCCGTCCAAGTCTTCTTCAGCCGGTCCACGGCCTTTGCAAGCATCCCGTCCTGTTGAAGGAGCTGTTTGGCGCGCGCCTCAAGCAATTTGGGGGAAGTCTTCACATTCCACCAGTCAACTCCCAGGAACATCTCCAACTCAATGTCTACCGGTAGCACGGGGCGCTGTCCAAAAAGCAACTTGTACGGCAAGTAGCCTGTTGACCGCTTCACCAAAATCCAATCTGCAAACAGAACCATTGGAAGTGTCTCCTTCCAGCGCTTACCATCCTCCCCGCACATCTTGACCAGAGCATCCTTGATTGGTTGATGCCCGCGTTCAATCCTGCCAGCCCCCTTGGCATAGTACTCTGTTACCCGGCCAAACTTAGCTCCGCAACTCTTCACCAACTCGACCAACTGGCCGCAAAACTCAGCCCCTCCGTCCACTGTAACCAGACGAAGCGACCCGTACCGCGGGAACCAATCTTCCTCCAGAAACAGAGCAACTTTTTCCGCCGAGAGCTTGACCAACGGACGCGCTTCTGCCCAACCGGACAGGTCGTCCCACACAACAACCAGATAGGCAAACTTACCAGCCTTGATGTGGACAACATCAAGCAAGACTCAACCCAAGAGGGTGTCTTCCGCTGTGGGGTTTCCGACCTCCTTAGGCAATCTCACGCTCCGCCGTTGACAGGCTTTGCAGGACGCCAGCCATTCCCGCACCGCATGCACTACCCCCGGCCACCAGAACCACTGCTTCACCCGCCTCCGCATTTCAACCTCCCCTTGATGACCGAGATTGTTGTGAAGGCTCCGGAGGATAGCTTCCTGATCCTCCCTTGAAGTGGTAACCACAAGAGGAACAGGAGTCTTCCACCGCCAAAGCTGCCCCTCCTGTACATAGAAGTTCCCCGCTTGCCGCTTCGCCCATTGCATGTCCTTGTCCGTAGTTCCATTGGGGAAAAAAAGGTCCCGCAAGTAGTCACAAAGAATTGCGTACCGCCCGGTCTGCTGGAGCGGCAGCTGAACGCCTGCCTCCACAACCCCTACCTTGACAACCGGGGCCTCCACATTGAGCAGTTCCGCGTCCTCAAACGGGTTGTCCCTCAGATACCGCAACAACGCGTTGGGCATAGTGAACGCTTTCCCCACAACACAAACAACAGCAAAGGAGAAAAGTTGAAGAAACGCCACCCACCTGGTCATGGGAGCTTTGGGCAACGCCGGGGAATTGATCATCCGTGCCAGCGCCTCTGCATCTACCAAAAGCTCCAAGTGAACCCCCCACAAGAGGTACTGAAGCCGCCGCACAATCTTGGTGACCCCGCACAACTCCAACTTTGGCTGAGATTACCGGCTTTCCGTCGGAGTGAAGGTGACCGACTTGTAAAGCACTGGCCTATCCTTGCCGTCGTCCTCTTGAGTGAGAACCCCCCGTGCCAAATTCGCTGGAATCAACTGCTAGCCTAATTCCTCCTGCATTGTATTCAAGGTCGCGGAGCACAATGTCACATCCCACAATCTCCTTTAGCTTCCGGAACGCGCTATTGCACTCTTCTCCCCAATTCCACTCCACGCCTTTCCGCGTTAGTGATCAGAGCAGGCTCGCCACCTCCTCAAACCTCTCAATGAACATACGGACATAGCTGCATAATCCCAAGAACTGAAGGATATGCAACACTGTCCGCGGGCTCAGCCATTTGAGGACCTTGTTCCGCTTTTTCTCTGCAATGCGCCGGCTGTCGGAAGCAACAACATGGCCAAGGACTTTGAGTGCCAGAACACAAACTGCCAACTTCTTCCCCGACACCGTCAGGCCTGCCTCCTCAATGCGAAACAGGATGCGTTCCAACATCTGCGCATATTCCCACACAAAACGTTGGACGCTGGGAACTTCAACCAGCTCCACTCCCCTGTAATTGGATTTCGGACCTTTGATGCCCGCATTGTCAATGAAGATTTGGACTCCCTCCGGAAGATCATCTTTCAGGATCCAAGCCATTTGGGCCTGGTAAACCGCCACGGAATTGGTTGCGCCCTGCGGTAGCCAAGTTAGCTGAATTCTTCCCAACCCAGTCTTGAATGCCGTTAGACGCCGCAAGCAAGGATCCAACTCGCGCTGGTTGTATCCCCCCATCACATCCACTAACCCATAACAAGCGCGCCCCGCCATTGACTCAAGGAACTCGTCAACGCGAGGGGGCCATCCTGCGTCCCGGATTTTAAAAGATTTGAGCCGCTGTAGATCATGGACAATCCTCAACAACTTTCCGTCCTGCTTAACTACTGCAAAGATCGGACTGGAGTAACTAGACTTTGACTGTTTGTAGAGGCCGGTCTTCACCCGTTCCCGCACCAACTCCAGAAACTGCTCCCAGACCACCCGCAGTATTGGAATCAGCTTGATCTGCCACGGCTCGTGATTGACAGTGGGGATGACATAGGGGTCGCCAATATTGTTTTTCAGGAGCCCCCGCTCTTCAGGTCCAAACGCGAGCGCTCTTTCCCAAAGAAACAGAACCAAAATCAGCAACTCGCGCTCCTCCGTACTCAACCATCCCGCTGGGCCAAAATTGAAAGCTGCAATCCGCTCCTCCATGATCCGTGCCAAACTAGTAACCCACCCCAAAGCCTTAATTGGCGTGACCCAAGGGTCCGGCGACCAAGCGATTGGTCAAAGCGGTCCGTTCAATTCCTGGGGCATTGGCTCATTCCTCGGTCGGACCTTCCGGGACACCGGCTTGTACTTGCCAGCGTTGCACCGCATCATCTGCACGCATCCTTTGCTGTAGGTCCTGCGCAGAACAGAACCACAGATTTTGCGTTTGCTCATGAATGTGGCATGATGATAGGGTTTTTGAAGCTTAGTACCCTTGGGAAATGCATACTGAGAAAAGGGACTTACTTCTGCAACGTGCGCGCCCTGCACTTTCCTTCCTCCTCCTCCCTGCTCCTTATTAGTCAACCTCCCTCGCGAAACCGGAGCTTTTTCCGTGCGGTCTCCTTGGTTGACTAGAAAAAATCCTCCGAGGGTCCCCCGTCGCAGGCCAACTCCGCGTCTGGTTCCTCCTCATACTACAACACTCTTCTTTGCTTCCCTTTCCCATGATTGCAGATAGTTGTCTCAAACCTTCCGCCGGACAAATCCTCCACCGTCAACGCCTCCATTCCCGCCTCCGGATTGAAAACCATTTGTACTCGGAACCCAAAAATGAACGGCCTTCCCAAAATCACATCCCCACAATCAACCAAAAGCAAAGAAAGAGGCTTACGGACCCTTGCGACCTCAAACTCCTCCTCCTCAACTACCCCATCCACACAACACTCCCCTCCGTTAAGCGCGTGGAGACCCATTGCGCATTTCTGCCAAACCAACTCCAAATGATCCACCATCCGCGACGGCAGCAGGTTCACCATTGAACCGCTGTCCACCATAGCCCACACCTTCCTCCCCGCTATGACCATTGGAACCTAAGCGAGTGGAGTCAAAACCAATATCAACTCACACTCCTCGCGCCCCTCCTCCTTCCGGGCCACATGAACCTGCTGCACCGTCTGAGGTACCCGGCCCTGACCGCAATCCCCCAACGCCTGAACCATCTTGTCTACCACCACCGGAGACACAGCTGCCAGTTCCCGCAAGTTCAGCAGAACCAGAGTCTCATTACCCATCACCCTTTGCACAATGGCCGCCGCTTTCTTCTTCCCTACAGGATTTGCTGCCGGCCCCTTGATTCCAGGCGCGCGTGCGGCCGGTTTCGGAACGGTCAACGGGGGTCGCTCCTTTGCATCCACCTCCATCTTATTGGAAACCACCACCTTCTCTTCCGTTGCCACTACCCTTACCTCAGCTTCCACCCGAGGTGGTTGCCACAATCAGGGACCGGTAACAATACCTAGTGACGCTTGCGCCATTGTTCCCGCCTCCTGACCCCGTGTGCGCACCTGCTGCAGTGCGGTTGGCTGGCTTGGCTCCATCGGAATCTGTTTGCCCGTTGGAAACATGTACCCCATCCCTGCCAGTCGAACCAATCCGGCGTGGAGATCCTTTGTAAGCTCCTTGCACGCCGATCGCCAATGACTGTTTGCCCCGCAGTACAAACACCCCCTTGGCATGAAGGTACCGGGCGGCCAAAACCCTTCCACCATGTGCGGTCAAGGCCCTCGTTGCTGCTGCTGGCCCATACGGCTCATGCAGATCTTCAAATCCTTCATCAGCTCCGTCAATTCACTTACCGGAGGGGGGGACAAGGGTTGAGGAACCGGAGCACGCGTGGCAGTAGGTGGAACCGGGGCCGGAAATTGCGCCGGAGCCAAAACCTGGGGGACGGATTTCTTTGGTCCCTCTGGGAAGGACTTAGCGGTATCCTCAATAAGCTCTTCTAAGTCGAGCTCTCTCTCCACAGCCTGGCAAATGACAGCCAGCTCCAGAAGGAGCGCAATGCTCCTGTCCAATGACCGCTTTACCAAGTTGTGATCATAAAGATGCTGCTGCACCCTTGCCCAGAGTTGAGCGCCTAAACTGCCCAGAAATGCGCGTTTCATGGCCCCCATCTGTCCCGCCACCACCTCGTTCCTTGACAAGTACCAATAGATCCGATTGAATGTCAAGGTGTACTCCGCCAGCTCCACCCAAGTTCTGACTCCTCCGCACGCGCTCGCCTCCAAGGCCACGCGGTCAAAATTGCTTTCCCAGAATTGAGGTTCGCGTCTACCCCACCGCGTTAGGCTCTCCGCCTTCAGTTTTGGCCAATCTTGATTCTTGTAGCCTTCCATTTCCTCCACATCCCGGAGCTTCTCTTTGTCCATAATGAACAGGACGACAAGCCGGGCCTTATTGGCATCTGACGCACCTTCCGCATCTGCAATACCTTTGTATCTTGAGATGAATTGCTCCATGTCCGCGGTGTTGAATTGGATGTGAGGGTAGTCGCGCAGCCTGATGCGAACCGGACAAGTGGGTTCATGGTCACTGGAGACCAATGGGGGAACGGCGTAGCTTGTCCTGGGTCGAGCGGAGGGAGGGGTAGGAGGAGGGATGGTACACAAGAGTGGGGTCGGAGTAGCGGACCTGGAAACAGAAGGAGAAGAAGAAGAAGAAGAAGGAGCGACTTTAGGGAGGTATGGATAGGACATTGAACCCAGTTACCTTTGAAAGAAAAGAAACAGAAGGTTACTTCCCGGCCAGACCCCCAGATGTGGAAAGAATAAAGGTTATCCCCCTATAATTTTCCCAAGGTTTGGAAGTTAATGGTTCCCTGCGTTTGAAAGGAGATGAGGATGTCCAAAGTCGCACTTGAAATGAGAGATAGAAATAAGGAGATAAAAAGATAAAGAAAAGTAGAGAGAGATTGAAATTGCCAATCCTTCAACCCTAAGAACTCTCCACCTGGATGTGTATCCAGTATGAGTTCCTTTAATCTCCTGGTGAGATGAGTTAGCCAATCCAATGATGTGATGGTCTGATTCTATTCCTCCCTCCTCCTAACCCGGAGTTGAGAGTGAGGATAAGTCCTCCCTCTCCACCCTAACCTAAGTACACGCGCAAATAAAAGTATGACAACAAAACAGAAAACAATCCCAAAACAGAAACCCTAGCCTCCTCTCCCCACCTCTGTACCAAACTCCCCCCGTTGTCCGTATGCCATTCCGTCCATCCGGTTTGTCCTTCTCATGACGTGTTCCTTGCACTGCGCCCTACTCGGAGCCCCCCAGGCCTGTCCGTATCCGTTTGTCTGCGCCCGTTGTGGGTGTCCGGTAATATCTGGCATGATCCGCGCGCTTGCACGCGCGCTCCATCCGTTCCTTTACAGCCCGCGGATTGCTCCGCCCCTACGTATCCGAACCAGCGTGCCCACAAACCTAGTTGAGCGCACTACCTTCCAAATACAATCTCTGGGTCAGATTGCCGCCCACGCCGCATTCAATGCTGAGCCCAAGCCGTCCACTAAGTGGGGAGCCAAACAGCGGCTGCTGCTGATACAGCAGCTGCCGCTGCTGAGCACTCCTCATACCCTAATGCTGAGCCCGCTTGCCTCCAATGCTGAGCGCACAGCGCGAAGCAGTTTCCAATCCGTGTCTATAAATTGACACCACAACTTCTTGAAGTTTGATAGAATTAATTTCTTCTTTGGAAGCTTTCTTCCATTTGGGCCACTCGGCACACTTCCGCACAGCTTTGTAGGAGGGGGGCTTGTAGTAGTGGTAGAAGCCATATTTCTGGGGCTTCCTTGTTTCTTGTCTAGGTCTTTGGGAGAGAGGTTGAGGAGAAGGATTGGGAACAGGAGATGGTATTGGAAGATGGGGTTTGGAGGATCAGGAGTCAATAGATTCAGAGTCTTCTCAATCTGAGTCAGATTCAGGTAATTCATTTTGAGATTCTTGGAAAACGTATTGTTTTTCCTTTGAAGAAAAGTTGGCTTTGTTTGACTTGGGGTTAGATTGACTGAAGATATTGATCCCCGGCGATTGGAGAAGGGGAAAGTTGTTGAGGGAGTTTTTTAGAAAATGTACATGTTTGGTTTCAACAACAGCCCTGGATGAGTTGAGAATCAAGTAAGAATGGATAATAGGATTGAACCCAACTAGGATTCCTTCTAGTCCCTTCTTGTCAAATTTTCTACCTTTTTGGAGTCGATTTGCAAGATAGACAACTGGAGACCCTACAGGTTTCAAATAATTAGTAGGTAGTTTCTTGTTAAACATAAGCTCCCAAGGGGATCAGTCATAACCTTCCCTAGGGACTTGGTTCAACATGAAGCAGAAGCTTCTGATCAGAATATGCCAGTAGCCCTTGTTCAATCTTGACAACGAAAAGGTAGCTTGGGCTGATTCAATAATTGTTTGGTTGGCTCGTTTGGCTTGACCGTTATTCTGAGAATGGTATGGTTCAGAAGTTAGAAGTTTTATATGTTTGAGCTTGGAAAATTATTTTAGATTGTTTTTATTGAATTTGGTGCCTTTTTCCGAGAAGATTTTGGTGGGATAGTAATTGAGGCGCTTATATTCCGTCTTGAGTAAGTTGATAATGACATTAGGGGTCTCTTCTTTAGATTGAAGGGGAAAAGGGGCAAGATAGCCGGTAAAGTTGTTGACAAGAGTTAAGATGTATTTATGGCCTGCTTTTGATTGAGGGCTGATCTGACCTATCAAATCCAGGTGGATCCGTTCTAAGGGTTTTGAGGATGGCGTCAAGGTGGCCGGGAATGGGGCCCTTGTGATTTTGCTTTGTACGCATCCATTGCATTGGAACTTATTTAATTCTTCTTTCAATTACTGGTCTTTAATTAAAGTCTTGAGCGTAGGGATTGATGCATGTCCATAAATTTTATGGAGATCTGATAGAGATGGAGCTTCAACTGACAAATTGGTTGTAGGATGATTTAGAATATTAACCGCTATGTTGTTTCCAAAGTTCTGTGGCTTCTCAATCACGAACAAATTATCTCGGATTAAACCTTTCAGCACCATTTCTTTGCCTTGGGTGATGTTGAAATGATCTTGTTTTTGTGAGAGGTAACATCCCTTCTTTGCCAGGAGACCGGGACTAATTAGATTGACCACTATATCAGGGACGTACATACATCCTTCAAGCGTGATAATAGATTCTTTCCATTCAAGCCAAACTGTGCCTGTCCCACAAATTTTAATATTAGCTTCAAGCTTGCCTGTCTTGACTTCATCAAGTTTGTCCTGCAGATTGATCAAGGTAAAGTATTTCAAATTGTTGAATATATGTATGTTGGCGCCGGAATCTAGGAGGAGATTGGGTTTATTATCTGTATTAATCCAGAGGGTGAGTGATGAGTGGTAATTGATGGTCGGAGTCTTCTTGATTCTGTTTTTCCACTCCTTTTGCTGCTCAACCCACCATTCTGGTGCAATTTGAGGGTAGAGATGGAAACACAAGGATTAGGGATGTGGTGCGTTTGGGTCGTGATAACCTTCCTTGCACTTAATGCAAATTTTCCTGTCATCCTTATCCGGCGGTTTACCCTTCATGGTAACTAAAGAGACATCTGGGGTGGACTTGCCCATCTTTTGTTGTGCCTTTTGCTCATTATTGAATTGAGTTAGGTGGTTAAACACCACTTCTAATGTGATTAGTTTCTTGCCGTGCATGATTTGTTGTTTCAGATTCTCCAGGGAAGGAGGAAACTTGAAGAGAATTAAATACGCCAGTATGTTGTTTGGTAAGTCTATTCCTACATTGGCCATACAAGTGAGTGCTTTTTGAGTTTCTGTTATAAATCCTTCAATGGCGTGTTCATTAAATGGTGCATGTAGGAACTGATTAAATATGCGAGCTCGGTTGGCAGTTTCAGACAAGGCAAATCACCGGGTGATCTCAGCCCAGAGTAATTTTGAGCATTTTATGTTTGAAGCACTGACCACATTAGCATGAGTTGTGCTGTTGAGTTTAGACAGGATGATAGCTTGAATTCCTTGGTCTTGCTTTAGGGGTAGTTGGCCCACATTCACGGTCATAACATCTTTGATGTCCTTGAGGTCAAACAGAATCATCATCTTGTCGCGCCAAATTGAGTAGTTGTCCTTGTTAAGCTGTGGAATAGCGTTGACAGAAGCCTTGAGTGCAACATGGTGAAAGTAATCATTGGCTCCTGTTGGTTGGTTCATTTTGCTGTTGTAGAGTTGTCTTTGGCTTTTAACCGTGGAAAGAATCTGATAATTTCTGAGAGCTTGGAACCAACAGACTGCACATAAAAGTCAGAAAACACAGAAATCAGGAATAGAAATAAGAAAAGAGGAAAGAGACGTAGAAACCAAAAGCTTAGAGATACTTAGTCGACAGACAGAAGATCATAGGCACAAGAAGCAGGCAGAGTCAAAGTGGATGAGGTAGAGACGGCAAAGATGGCGGCTACAAACAACGGAGCTAATTTTTCAGAGATTTTGAGCTGATGGTTGTGAGGATCAATCTCTTACCAGGCAATTATTCAGGGAGAAGTTTACTTGATTTGATAAGATAGATTCGAGGGCTTGAATTGGTGTTGAGAGTCTTTGAGAGTCTTGAGTCTTGATTTTGAGTTTGAGAGATGGGAGTTGGGGATTTAGAGAATAGAGGAACAATGAAAAGAAAGAAGAAGGAAGAAAGGAAGAAGGAAGGAAAAGAAAGAAGAAGAAAGAGAGGAAGTCAAGATAGATGGGGAGAAGATGACTGGTTGAGAGATCATGATCCGGGTGAGGGTTGCAGAAGAGGTGAAGCAAGAAAAGAAAAGATCCCAAGTCCCCCGAGGGGTTGCGGGAGGTCCATCCGGGCGGTGGGGCGCGTGGTGAGGCGCGCACCATTACTGAGGGAGCAGCAGAGAAGAGGAGAGTGGTTGAGGTGTAATCTTAACATTTGTCATAGCCACCCATAATGTCCCCTAGTCCCTAGCAAGCTCTCCCAGAGAAATATTTGAAAAATTCTTCAGTAGCAGGAGGAATACTGGATTCTTTAATAGTAACTTTATTAAGAGGTTGGAGATCATGAACTATTCTAAGTTTACCATTACTCTTGAGGACACAGAATACAAGGTGTTGGAATTATGGCAACTAAGTGTCCTCATTATCCTCTTGATTTAAATATAAAATAAATTATTAAATAAAATACTATAAAAAAATATAAGACTGTTCTCCGTTATTATGGGCATCATAAAAGTAGCTTGTTATGATCAAATTGTCTCTCATGTCTCTAATCAGTTGTCCCTCCTACTTTTGAACATTTCTAGGTTAAGTCATGATTAAGTCTGAAAGAATGCTAGTTCAAGTAGTCTGATTTTCCATTACTGATCAAACTCTTGTAGTCATAGAACCCTGAGTCACTAGTTCTTTTAATGGACTTCTTATCTCTAAGAACCTCCTTTCTTATCTTGATCTTTCTTAATTTTAATGCTTTTTGAATCACCAAATCATCTTGAATTAAGGCCTCAGTTGTATTGTACTTGTCACTCTTCTTTTGATAGCTTTTATGTCTTGGCTTATGGCCTGTTGTGTCTCTGCCTTGTTGCATACTGTCTTTCACTGATTATGTGACAGTTCTTTGGTTGCTTCTTATTCATTATTCATTATACTTGTTATTTTTAAAACCACATTGTGATCATGTTGATTATGGCTTGTATTTACTATTTAAATCCTGCCAACTTCAACTGAAATATAATCATCCATTCTTACTCACCTTGAAATTGAGTTCCCCCCTTGACTCTCTGATCCGCTCCTCTTGGGGACACAACATTCCTCCTCCTCATCCTCTCCCTCAAATCTGACCGGAGCATCCTGCTAAATTATTAACACAAGGCTGGAATAACTAGAGGTTGACTGCTCATATAGGCCAGTACAAACTTGTTCACAGAATACTTTGATAAATTCATCAACTTTAGCAGCAGGGATAGGGATCTTCCTCTTTTGCAAAGGATCATGTTCAACTACAGGGATGATACAAGGGAGGCCATATGATTCTTTCAAGAGACCTCTCTCTTCTTCACAGAAAGCAATAGATTTTTTCCTTAGAGATAAGACATTTTTGACAAAATTTAACTCATCAGGAAGAAGCCATCCATCTGGACCAAAGTTGACCACTTTCAGAAGTTCTTCAGTGACCCAGCCATTGGGCACAAAGGGGCCAGTAATAGATTGAGGAAGACCACAGTAAGGATCACAAGATAAGGGAGGACGCATAAGAGGAGGATTGAGGTTGAGGGGCATAGGCTGGTTGACTCATTGGACCTTCTTGGCAACTGGCTTAAACTTGGTGGCAAACAGGAGAAGTTCTTGTTTCCTCAAATAGTTGACCAGTGAGACTTAATTAAAAAAACTGAGTCCAAGTTCCAACATTTTCCATGTCCAATGTTCTGCAATATCCTCAAAGGGTGCCTTTTCCATAAAGGAAGAACCAGGATATAATATGTTTCTCACATGTTTGGCCCAAGGTAGGGTTTCAAAAATGATGATAGAAGGTTGCCCTGGCAGTGCACAATTGGGAGGACTTACTTTTACCCCAAATTTCCTCCATTGAAGCCCATATTCCTCCATACCAAAACCACCAAGAATAGATTTGAGATCAGCATCTAGTTTACAATCATTACAGAGATCCAAACCAGAGTTGAGAGAAAATTGATCAGACCTAAGAGTACAAGGAAAAGAAGACACAACAGATCCAGAGAAAGGTGGAATAGAAATATTTTTGGATTTTTTTATTTTGACATTTTTTGATTTGTGACATTTTCTAGTTTAGATGAAAACAATGAAAAGAGTGAAAAATAAGCCTGAGGGATGATATTTGACTCTTGAGTCAAATTCTGAGGCTAAAAAGAACTACAACCATTAGTAGTATCAACTATTCCCATAAAAATGAGAGTAATTGGAATTGTCCTTCTGCTTCCCCTTTAAATATGATTTAGGAGGATGACCAGGAAAATCTCTTTCCCAACAACCAGAATCCAAAGAACAGAGAGTAACTTCAATCTTTCTACAATCTGCATCAGGGAGAAGAATTCTCTCCCCAACTTGATCAGAAAACATCAGAGTAGCACCAAAGTCCATCAAGAAAGGTCATCCCAAGATCATAGACCCTTCCAAGCAAGTGATCCAAAAATGACATTTTCCAACAATATTTTGACCAATACTGACTGGAAAATCTTCAGAAATACCAATCAATTCACAAGATTGATTGCCTATCCCATAGACTGCAGAATTGAACCTGACCCTAGGACTGAGTTTGAGTTTACAGGCCATAGCATCCGAAATTAAGTTGAGCTGAGATCCAGAGTCCACAAGAGGAGAGACATTTTTAGCTGATTCACCAATATAACAGGGGAGGAAACCAAGAGGACAAGAGTAAAGATTGTAATCTAAAGAAGGACTAGTTCTGCCAGAGTCCTCCATCAAAGTGCCAGAGGAGACCTTTAATTTGTCAGTACCAATCTCCACAGGTCAACAAGAGACCCATTTCTTCATTCCTTCAGAAAAAGATGGAGAGATCAATAGGAGTTCAGCCACAGATAGATCAGAAATTTTGAGATCAGAAATTTTCTTTAATACTCCTTCCACAGCATTGGGGTGGTCCTTTGAGATTCCCCTTTCAAATTGAACTTTGGGCTGGGTGGAGGGAGGAAGTTCAGGTGAAGCAGGAACTAAGATAGGATCAGAAGTTTGAGTTGACTGGGGTGAAGGAGAAATATCTGAGTTATCTGGAAACCTTTCCATGAGTGGCTCCTTTTCCACCTCCATGTCTTCCACATCAGAGGAAGGAGGCTCAGGTGAGGATCAACGTATGACTGGTTTTCAAAGAATTGAAGTTGGAAAGGAAGGGGCTTTGTGAGGTTTAGGTTCCTTGTCAGGGATTTAACCTCTATTGCTATACCTAGCTGTGGTTAAACCTGCAAAAGAATAAAGACAAACCAATATTTAAATTAGTTTTGACTTATATATTCCAAACAGCAACTTTAAAAGTTTACAGACTCGAATAATACCAAGGTATTATGAGTAAATAGCCACACCTTAAACCTTTATAATAGGTAAGGGGCCTTAGTCTTAAAGGAGTAAGACCAAAAGGAGATTTGCTTATAAATAAGCTCACACCCTTTAAAGAGTAACACACAGGGGTTACTTATCCAAGTGAGACCTTCCACTCGAAATTAGTGTTTCCAGATAGGTTATTGATTGAATATAATACCAAAGTTTATAGCCCCAGTCAATCTTCTTCTTGAGATTAAGGTTAATGGGCTTGTTAACTCTTGCTTGTATTCTTGTTCAAATAATAATATATAATGGATGATGAAAGGGCTATAGGGTAAAGACCCTGCTCTTTTAAGGTAAAAGGAGCCCTCAGGGGACTCTAGTAATCACCAGGGGAGTGTCAGGCTCTCCTTGGTTTCTTCCTCAAAGGCCCAAGACATCATTACATCATTCTCAATGGGTAATGAAGAACTAGTACCCATTGGGAAGGATTTTCAAGGTAAAGTTTTCATTTTACTTACTAAAAGGTTACTTACTGCGTCTTAGTACTTATACATCACTCAGATGGACGGTATAGAAGCCTTAGATTCCATCATAGTGATTATTTATATTTATTTAATGTAGCTTAATACCTTGGCAAATAATTTAATTTTAATTATAAGTATCTTAGCTCATACTATACACATAGAGTATGTATACTCTTTGCAATGTTTATTAAAAGGTTTACAGCCTACAGATGAACTCTGAGCCCTCTGAGTGGACGCACTCAAGGCTCAGTGAAGTATATTAAAGCATTATTACATCCAAAAGGGGATAGTATTAAATAAGCAATTAATTTATAATTATACTATACCTATAAGGGGTATATACTCTTGGAAGTGCTACTAGAAGGTTCATAGCTTACAATTAAGTTCTAAAGCCTCTGAGTGAACGCTCTCAAGGCTCAGTAAGGTGTATTAAGTGTACAGAGGGAGTATTACTTATAATTACATCCCAAAGAAGGATAATGTGTAATTAATTTATACAGTATAGAGAGTATGGGTTAATATGATTACTGTAACTCCTTCCCAAAGAGAACAAACACTTTGGGAAATTCTATAACAATGATTGGGACGCATCTGAGTCCTCATAACTTAATTTAAAGTTATATTGGGTCCCCTTCTTGATAATATAAATTATCAAGGTTTTAATTCCATAATCCATACTCATAAAAACATACTTATACAACATTATATAATATTATTAAGATTTACTATATAATTACAAAACTATTGAAATTTTTCATTATTGTCTCCATTGTGGTTTGAACCAGTGACCTTGGTATCAGATACTGGGAAGTGAGCCTAGTACTTAGCCACTATACCAGCAGGACATATGAGTTTCCAAACATTTGGACAGGTCTAACTGTCTCGTGGCTGACATTCCTCATGCTGTTTCCTAGCTGGATCATATTGATAATTAGTCCCAGAAAGACTGGAAGAAGAGATAGCTGGAGTGTACCAAGGTTGAAGAGTACCACAGGAAGATTGGAAATTGAAGGAAGCAAGGGATGCTTTCATTGGAGTTGGAGGCTGATAAGAGGCCACCACATGACAAATAGCCCAAGATGAATCAAAAGGGATCAGAGCACCATTAGGCAGAAACAAATTTTTCCCCTTCTGCTCCACCAACTTTTCCTTTATATCCTTCTGGAGTTACAAGCATCTTCCAGTTCCATGGCCTTCCCTATGAAAGTAGTAACAGACCAGGGTAGATCTAGGGACAGAAGTAGAGTTTCTAGGAGTCGCAAGAGAAGAAATCTTTTGATCTATTTTATTCTCAAAAGCTCAAAGTATCTTAGTGATTTTGTCCATAGTAGGAGGTTCTTAATTAAAATTTGGATCTGCTTTAGGTCTTTTATCTGCCATCATATTAATCATAATATTGTTTGATTCTGTAAAGGAAGGAGCATGGACTGGTTCAGTGGTTCTAGGTTCTTCAAAAGTTAAAGCAGTTTGACCTTTCATTACATCATCCACAGTAATCCTAAGGATAAGGAAAACAGGCAGCTTGAATTAATTATCCCTGGTGGTGATCATAGATCCAGATTTGACCACTTCATCTTTAATCCTTTCCTGCGCAGTCAACAAAAAAGATTGGAAGAATGGTGCTTGAACTTTGTCCTCTGAATCAATGTTATCATTTTGGATAAGATAGCTTTGGATGGGGTTGTCACACGACCAACCCACGTACTATAGGGCAATTCTTAGATGATTGTGAGCGCGAAGGAATACCAAGTGCAAGGGCAAGTGCAAATAGCAAGACCCAGTTGCAAAGTGCGAACTTGTTTATTCCACTCAACAAACGGCAAGATGAATGGAAGGTGTTCCAAAGAAGGAAACTCAACCTGAGTTCAATGTGATAACTAGGTTGCAGCAAAATGCAAGAACGTATGAAATTAACTAACTGAGGAGACAATCATCAGGCAAGGGGATAGCCCTTATAAGGTAATCCAAAGTGACTAGATACAACCTGGTGATGAGCTAACTACAGGTGAAGGGGTGAGGCAATGAATGACAGGAACAGAATAGGAAATGCAGCAGTGGTATAGATCCGAGGTCTTAGGGTAAGTGCGAGACAATAGAATCTGAGCGTACAATTGCATGACAAATTGGGATAGGAGCAAGTGACATTGAAGGTAATGCAAATGAGAGGTAATAGTGTATGCAGGGTAAGGACTAGTCCAATTGCAAACTATACAGTAGTGATGGCTTGGTTAGACGTAGATGCAAACTAACAAACAATTCATGACCAAAGATGGAAGTCCGAGGCTGTTGATTGGCCAGGGAAGGAGATTGGATCTCATAATGGATGGTCAACCGGTATTGAGTTAACCGCAAGGTTTGCAAGTATATACTGAGTTGGTTGCAGAGATTGGAAGGTCAGCGCAAGCCAGAGGAAATAGCGGATCGCACCATTGATGTTGTGCTTTTATTTGTGTCACGCTTTTAGACTGAGGTAGATGGTACTGAGGAGAGGACATGTCAAAGTGGTGAAGACAATAATCCTTAAGTGCGAAGCGTGACAGTTGCCCGGGTATAAAGACGCGAGCTCTTGCAAGCGTTCAGGTAAATTTTCCCATCAATTTAAAGTCTTTTAATTATTATTGTATACCCTTTATACGTTACTTAATTCATTACCCAATAGATTTTATAAATTTTATAAGAATGTTGTCATTGTCATCCCACCGTTGCGAAAACTGTATTTGCCGCAACAAGCAATGTATTCCAATTACTGCCGTCCAAGGTCTCCGAGGCAAATGCGAGCAATGTCTCCTTCGCAAGGTGGCGTGCAACTTCCCTATAAATGTTGAGTCAACTGTCAAGGTTCCTTTGGAATCATCGAGGGAGATGCAAAGTTTTAGGTCCGCGCCAAGGGTTAATTACAAAATACCACCATTGCCGGAGATTGAATACTTGGGGACTCAAGTTCCTGGTGAGTACTAATCAGGACTAACTAATGAACTCAAAATAATAACTAATTGTTTGCTTGTTTGCTAGTGTTGCCTTGTTTTCAAAGATATACTACTAACACACCACCACCACCACCACCTTACTGGGGACCGCCAACTGAAAACCCGGGGACCCAGATGAATGCTGAGGTGCGAGGCGAGGTATCCAGTGAAGAACCAGTAGGAGTTATCACCAAGGAAGCAAGGGAGGAAGAAGGAAACGCAGCAGAAAGAGAAGAGGAAAATGGAGGAAACAGAAGTGGAGAGAACAAAGAGGAAGTGGGTGAATTGGAAGAAGGAAATGAAGGAGATGGAAGGGAGGAATTGACTGGGATGGAGGGGATGGAGGGCCGAGGCAAAGCGGATCCGGTGCGAATCGTATTGCCGGTCGAAACGGATGCGAGGCACCTGACGGACAATATTGGAGAAGGCACGTTGGGTGGCCAAAGGAAGAGAGCGTATGAAGAGCTCTTGGAGAAAGGTGGATGGAATGCTCGGCCGAACCAAGCTTGGGTTGCGAGATGCGAGGAGATTTTCGAGAGGCACATCGTAACAGCAGTGCTGGTACTTCAAAGAATGTCCGCATTGATCAACAATGAAGACCTTGCTACCTTTTGCTCCATGGTTGCGGAATTGACGGAGAATTGGGAGGATGCGGAAAAAGAAATAAAAGAAAATTTGTAATTTAATGTATATTTTTTTTTTATATATATATTTATTTATTATTAAAAATAGAAATATTATTATTATTATTATTATTATTTAATAATAAATGGAAATGAAAGGAAAATGAGAAAAGAATAAGACGTTGAGATGGAGGAATTAAATGATGAAATGATGGTGAAATAAGATAAGTTTTAATGGGATGGAATATGGGATGGAATTTGATTAAGTAAGATAAATGTAAAATGGAATGAAATGGGATTGGATGGGATGAAATGTGGAGTGGAATGGAATGGAATTGGATGGGATTGGATGGGAAAGAATCATGATTGCCAAGGTTTGCAACAGTAGCTTGCATGGAATTCTCAAATCAGATTGGGGGAATTGCAAAGGTGATGGGCTGGTTCCCACAAGGTGCGATCTTTGTTGGACTGGAAGCCAAACCATTCAACAAGGTATTGAAGTTTTCCTTTGCGTATCCTGGAATCCTGAATACGGCTTACTTCCCACTCTTGATGATTGAGGACAGTGACCGGTCCAGGAGGGGGATGAGTCTTGCCTGGGTATAGGACTTGAGCTGGCTCTAGGAGAGACACATGAAAGACCAGGTGGATACCTTTCCATTTTGCAGGTAATGTAAGTTTAATGGTGTTAGAGGAGATGACTGATTCTACTTTAAAGGGACCAAGCTTTCTTTTGGATAGTTTGCAAGTTGGGCAAGTACTGCAAATGTTGCAAGCATTGAGCCATACTTGATCTCCTACAGCAAAGGTTGGAGCCGAAGTGCAAGATAGGTCTGCTTGCTCCTTATAGCGCTGGTTTGCTTCTTCAAGGTTGGTTCAAAGTTGCGATTGAAGGGATTGAATTTGTTCAAGGGAATTGGTAGCAGTTTGAGAAGGTGCTACGTGAAGGGAAGAGAAATTTGGGTTTCTACCATAAAGAGTTTGGAAGGGCGACTGCTTGGTGGAGGAATGAGTGGAGTTGTTGTAGGCGAATTTGGCTAGTAGGAGCCATTGCGATCAGTCGTCTTGTTGATAGGCAACATACATTCAAAGATATTGTTTGAGGATCTGATTAACTCGCTCGATTTGCCCATCCGTTTCCGGGTGGTAAGCCATTGATAAATTGCGAGTGATCTTCAAATGTTGGCATAGCAAGGTCCAGAAGCTTGAGACAAACATAGATCCACAATCACTAACTATATTATCAGGGAGGCCATGTTTCAAAAATACATATTCTATGAACAAGTTAGCCAAGTCTTCTGAAGAGGCCGTCACATTACTGCGTAAAAATAAAGCCATCTTTGAGAAGCGATCTACTATTACTAGAATAGCATCATATCCACTAGAAGAAGATAATTGAGAGATGAAATCCATAGACAGCGAGTGCCAAGGATGAGGCGGAATTGGAAGCGGCTGGAGCAGCCCATACTTCTGGTTTTTTGAGGACTTGTTACAATTGCAATTATAGCATGCGCTAACATAGTCTTTTACTTCTTTGGTCATACCAGGCCAGTAGAAGTCTTGTGAGATCAATTGGTAGGTTTTATCCTGCCCATAATGACCAGCAAGCAGAGAATCATGCCGTGAATCAAAGATATCTAACTTAATGCAAGAATTATCTGGTACTACTATACGATTATCATAAACTAAAAAGTCATTATCATCTATACTGTAACTACTATCTAATAAGTTCGCACTTTTGCGAAGTTTGATGCACTTGGGGTTGTCGCGTTGAGCTTGTTGGAGTTCAGAAGCCAAATCTTGTAAGTGAGTGATGATCAAACTGAGTTGGGCAGATTGGGTTGAGAAGAGTGTCCTAACATTTTCAGGGTTGTTTTTGGCAAAGGTGCTCCCCCCCCCCCCCCTGGGTAAACGTTGTCCCAACGTGATAAAGCATCAGGAACTACCACTTGTTTCCCAGGACGGTACGTGATTTTAAAGTGAAACTCGGAGAGGTATTTGGCCCATCGCGCCTGTCTACGTGTGAGGACTTTTGAACTCATGAAATACTTCAAAGAATTATGATCAGTTAAAACCTCAAAGTATTCCCTAAGACTCAAAAGGTATGAACGCCATTTCTTCAAGCAATAAACGATTGCAAGAAGTTCCTTGTCATGAATCTCATAGTTAAGCTCTGCAGCGAGCAACTTGTGAGACTCGAAAGCTACGGGGTGAAAGAGAGAAGTGGAAGGAGGAAACTGCAAGATTAATCCTGCAATCGCATAGTCGCTTGCGTCTGTTTTGGCAATAGTGCAAGCTAGCTCGTTGAAGTGAGAAAGTATCAGAGCAGTAGTGAAGGCTTTCTTCAGCGCTTTGAGCTCCAAAGCAGCTTGTTTGGTAAAAATAAAAGGAGTGTCTTTTTGAAGAAGGTTAGTAAGATTCACGGTTTTTTTGGCGTAACACGCAATAAACCTTCTATAGAAATTACTGAAACCAAGGAAAAATTGAAGAGATTTAACCAAAGAAGGTGGGCGCCAGTCCAATATGCGTTTGCTTTTGGCTGGGTCCATCAATAGTCCTTGCTGCAAGACTAAGACACCTAAAAAATGATGAGAAGAGGAATGGAACTTGCATTTAGAGACTTTTGCAAACAGGTCATTCTTGCAAAGTTGCTGTAGCACCTTTCACACATGTGCAATGTGATCTTCAATGTTTCTTGAGAAGACTAGTATATCATTGAGATATACCACGAGGTATTTACCTACAAGATTGGAAAAAATGTTGTTGACAAAATGTTGAAAAGTGGAAGGAGCGTTGCAGAGGCCAAAAGGCATGACGGTATACTCATAGCTGCCAAACCGGGTTCTCATTGCAGTTAAATACTCATGACCTTCCTTAATGCAAATTAGGTTAGAGGCACCTCGAAGGGCTAACTTTGAGAAATAAGTAGCTCCATGGAAGAGGGTAAGGAGATGTGACATAGGTGGTACTGGATAGGCATTCTTCCGGGTTACCTGGTTCAGTTTCCTGTAGTCAACACAAAGGCGAAGTCCGCCGCCCTTTTTTGGTACAAATAGGACAGGGGAACCAGTGTTTGAATCGCTTGGTCAAAGAAATCCTTTGGCTACATTTTCCGCAATGTAGTCTTGAAGCGCAATTGATTCTTGCGTCAAGAGAGAGTGAACTGGTCCTGGTGCCGGAAGTGGGCCAGTAAGTTTGATCTTATGACCATAAGGACGGGATGGAGGCAGTTTATCTGCTTTTGCAGCTAAAAAGACATCAGCGAAGTCATGATAAACTGAAGGTAAAGACTCTCAAATGATTTCTAAATCTTCAATCTTGTCATCTTTGAGCACCGGGTTTGAGGTGCTTGCATGGTGCGAGAGGATTAGGTAGCTCAAAATACACCTTGTGGTTGGTGTCTGTTTCTATTCAAAGGAACAGGAAAGAGGTAAGCTGGATAGGTAAGCGATAACTCCTAAATCTGAAGAGGGAATTTGAGAATGAAGGTCAGGATATTGCAAATCTCCTGGCGGAAAAGTGTCATCCAACTCAATGACAGTGTCAGGTAGGCTGTTTAATTCCTGATTGACAGAACGGTTAGCGTTCTGGGGGTGCAAGGTTTGAAGGTTAATTACTCCTTCTTGCTAATTCACATCTGGATTCCAGTAAACTAGGAAATCATGGCCTAGAATGGTATCATCCATTCCGGGTATAGCCAAGACAAATAAATCCCATTTGAAGCTGGGGAAATTGGAAAATGCAAAGGTCCATTTTGCCTTTTGGGAAACCCAATAAGACGCTTCAGTCGCACTACTTACTAGATAGATGGGGAATTTATCTATCTCGGAACACGTAAGATTTTCGGAAGTGGCGAAAGATTCACTGATGAAGGAAACATTAGCACCGGAATCAAGTAATACTTGATAAGGAGTGTTGTCGGAATGGAATAGGATAAATCTTGAACTCGGAGCACCTAGTGACTCGCAAGTGCAAAGATTTACTCGCAGTGATTTAGATAATGTGTAGTTTTCCTTGCAAGTATCATAAAAACTACAAGCTAATTTTTTGACTGCTTAGCCGCTTCACGCACTAACCGCTTTGCACAGCTGTTGAAATCATGTTTACCTCCACAATACATACACAGCCTGTTCTTTTCCCTTTGCAGCCGTTCCTCACTTTGAAGCATCCCGGTTTCCTTGTCCAAGAACTTTGGAGTTTCGGCAACGACTTTCCCTTTCGAGTTGGAGTTCAAAGTCGGGGTTTGTTTGGATGGTTTTTGGTTCCTCCTGTTTTGCTTTGAGGATTCGTCCACCTTTGGAGCCAAGTTGGATGGTCCATGGTTGTTTCGCCAAGAGCAATTGTTGTCATGATAGCCATCATCAAGCTCAATCACTCAATCGATTAGCTGCTGAAGCGAGGTTGACTTATGACCTCCAACTGCAAGCTGTTCAATTAAGCGTTCCGGTAAACCCTTTTGGAAATGGAATAGAAGAGCGGCCTCATTCCACTGGATGCAAGACTGCAAGGTTCGAAAATGAGAAATATAAACGGAAGCTCTACTATTCTCCTTCATAACTAAACTATTAAGTTTGTATTTGGCGTTTCGAACTTCATTGGGATCGCCAAAAAGGGTGAACAATTGTTGCTCGAACTTTTCCCAGTTGTTGAGAATACAAGTGGGACTATTGTTGGATAAAAGTTTGAGGTATGTTTTGAACCACTGCAAGGCTCTACCTCCTAAGAAGGACAAAGCATACATAACTTTATGTCTATTGGAAGGGAAATTGTTGGAGTTGTTTGAAAAGATGATTTTACAAGACTTTAGGTAGGATCTAAGCTTATGAGGGTGTTCTCCTGTAAAGTGATCAGGTTGTTTCATGCCCGGAGTGCGAAAACTAGGAGTGCTTAGACTAGATCGCTGGGCACCATGAGTGAGGGCCTGGATCAATGTCAAAAGCAGGGTTGGAGCATTGGGCTCAAGAGCAGTAGTGCAAACCCCTGTTCTACCACAAGTCAAGGTTTCATTGGAAGAATGGTTGGAGTCTGCAAATTCCGTGAGAGGGTCCGTTGGAGCATCCCGTGGAGGAGCCCAAGGATCATTGAGAGGTTCCACAGATGGCAATTTGGAAGGAGGAACTGGATCTAAGGGTTGTTGGGCCCGAGGAGCGCTGGTTCTCCCTACCCAATGGATCTCATCATTTTAAGGGGCAAGGGAAGCGTTCCCGGTTGAGCAAGTACGTGAAATAGAAAAAGAAGAAGTCTACTATAGGTTGGCAGGCTACAATAGATGAGTTGAGTTAGTTAATTTACTGTCACACGACCACCCCACGTACTATAGGGCAATTCTTAGATGATTGTGAGTGCAAAGGAATACCAAGTGCAAGGGCAAGTGCGAATAGCAAGACCCAGTTGCAAAGTGCAAACTTGGTTATTCCACTCAACAAATGGCAAGATGAAAGGAAGTTGTTCCAAAGAAGGAAACTCAACCTGAGTTCAATGTGATAACTAGGTTTCAGCAAAATGCAAAAACGTATGAAATTAACTAACTGAGGAGACAATCATCAGGCAAGGGGATAGCCCTTATAAGGTAATCCAAAGTGAATACAACCTGGTGATGAGCTAACTACAGGTGAAGGGGTGAGGCAATGAATGACAGGAACGGAATAGGAAATGCAGCAGTGGTATAGATCCAAGGTCTTAGCGTAAGTGCGAGACAATAGAATCTGAGCATACAATTGCATGACGAATTGGGATAGGAGCAAGTGACGTTGAAGGTAATGCAAATGAGAGGTAATAGTGTATGCAGGGTAGGGAGTAGTCCAATTGCAAACTATACAGTAGTGATGGCTTGGTTAGACGTAAATGCGAACTAACGAACAATTCATGACCAAAGATGGAAGTCCGAGGCTGTTGATTTTCCAGGGAAGGAGATTGGCTCTCATAATGGATTGTCAACCGGTATGGAGTTAACCGCAAGGTTTGCAAGTATATACTGAGTTGGTTGCCAAGATTGGAAGGTCAGCGCAAGCCAGAGGAAATAGCGGATTGCACCATTGATGTTGTGCTTTTATTTGTGTCACACTTTTAGACTGAGGTAGATGGTACTGAGGAGAGGACATGTCAAAGTGGTGAAGACAATAATTGTTAAGTGTGAAGCGTGACAGGGGTCCCAAGACTTCCTAAAAGACTGGTAGTCAGAGGCTGAAGAGACACCACATTTGAAATCCATTGAGAGACAAGAGCATCCAAGTCCTGCAAAGTAAACCGGGCTACATCTATTTTACCCCAATATTCCAACATTGCTTCCTCAGAAGCATCCAGTAATGGGATTCAAAACCTTTGAACAACTCAATTACTTCCATAACTTCAACAGAAGAGATAAAGAACTGTAACTGATAGGCCATTTTGTATTTGCTTGCTCCATCCACTTCAGCAGCCATTTTGTAAGATTCAAAGAACAGTTCAACATTTATCCCATTGAACCCTGATTTCTTGTTCTGAGGTTTGATCTTGACCATCTTTGGTTGAGCAGGGGTGGTTGGGTTACCAGTAGATGCCATTTCTAATAACATAATTCCTAGAGGATCCAAAGAACAGATTTCCAAAGTGGCTCATAAGTGTGGCAGGAGTAGGGTTTCACAAAAAACAACAAGTACCTTGCCCCAATGGTGCACAAATTGGGAGGACTTACTTCTAGGATAAGTTGCCTCCATGGATCAGATCTGAGAAGAGAGTCAGAAGAGAGAAAAAAATAAAAAGATTTGATTTCAAATTTTGATTCCAAACATTGATGGGACTGTAAATCCCAAGGTTGCTGGTTTGATCCCTGCCCGGGGGACCAAATGTAAGACTCCAAACGGTGCTAAGCCACAGGCAGTTCTGCGGAGGGGAAATGTGCTTGTTTAGGCTTCCCTCCTAAGAGTTACAATAATATCTAAATTTAACCGGGATTGACATTGAGGAACTTGTAAATAAGGAATCAATGCAAGGTATTAGTTTGGGAAGAGTTGGTAGAAATGGAAACAGCACTATCTGAGGCAAGATGGTGCAGGAAAAGACTTGAACAAAATAAGTCAAAGTTTTGTTCTGAGTTCAATGGAACAAGGCAGTTGTAAGTAACAATTCCCACAAGCTAATAACTCTGGCTGTTGGCAGAAGATTAGGAATTATCAACTCAATCCCAACCAAACTCCAGGTTCTCAATGGACCTGCCCTACTCTCTGCAATCAAGCGCTTGAAGGGTACCAGATAAATGTGGGTGGCTGAACAAAACAAAAGCAATTTTTTTATGAAGCTCTAGAAGCAAAGAAATAACAGATTAAAACAAGAATTACCCAACACTTCTCATGTAACTCAAGAGTAGCGTGGCGTAATTCAACTTCAAAGAATAAATGGAGGTCTAACGCTCCAGTTTTCAAGCTTAAAGAAACCTCTCAGTCAAACGTGACTTGATCTGGAAAGATGATCAGGGAAGGATCAGACCAGTATGGTCAGAAAAAGGGAACAAGAGTGGTATAACACACTCAAGTTTTCCAGAAGACAGGAATCTCTTCAACCAGCAAGTCTTTGGTTGGTGATAAGGATCAGGGTCACAGATGGACGGATCAAAGATTGAGTATGGTGGCTCAAAGGATCAAGGGGAAATCAAAAGATATACCCAGCACAAAAGTTTCAGATGAAGGGAAAGAAGCCCTCCAGAATTATTAGATTACTGATTGGTAGATATCATTCTTCCTAAAAGGCAGGGGAGAGCCCCTCCTTTTATAGGCAAGAGGCCTGTAGAATATTTACAAGAGATACTTACAAATGAGTGCGGAAACATTTTTTTTTGCATTTTAATTTGATTTGATTTTGATAATGAGAAAAACAACAAAGACAGAGCTGAAAAGGAACAGAGAGATACCAACTTGGGTCAATGATGGTCATGGTTGATGAGTAGCAGATGAGAACTGCGCAAACAACAGGCAGTCTGCGCGGCAAGGGGACTTTTAAGGGGCCTGGGCCACCGGTGGGCAACAGGCAGGGAGCGGCACAGCCTACCAAGGAGCCAGGTGGGAAACCAATGAGTGAAGATGAAAAAACAAGTTGAGGAAACAAAAAAAACATCCCGGGGTCAAAAATGACCATGGACTGGCGGAGATGCAAGCTGCAACAGCAACAGCAGCAACAGGTTTAGGGGAGCGTCTGCGGATGAGCAGATGCTTGAGATCAGGTTGGAGAGCATTGATGGAGTGGTGATCAGATGATGAGCAAGGCGGTAAGGGTTAAGGATGGTGACAAGGTTAGGTAGGATGGACAACCATTAGTGGCAAGATCAATGGTCCATGCCGCCGTGGTTGTGATTTTTTTGGTTGATTGAGGACAATGAACCAATCGACCGGCCCATCCTTGAAGGGTTGGCCAAAGGATTGATGATTGAGGTGAGTGCCACCATTGTCGTTGTTGAAGGTGTTGGCAAGCAACGTTGTGATGGGGGGGATCCATTCAATGAGGGGATGGGCTTGATGATGCTTAAAAGACAAGCTGCCATTAGTTTTTGATGACAAAAATGGTGGAAACATGATTGAGGATGTTCCCAATCATCTTTGGACAATTGGGATGGGGATTGATGGTAATAAGCTGGGAAGATTGAATTGGGGTTGACTAGATCACCGATTGATGGAAGGTATTTTGAGAGAGCAGTAGGTTGTGGAGATGGATCAATGGGTTGAGTTGAGGAAGGGGGTGGCCGCCCACATGGGCTTTGCCAAAAAAAATAAGGGTAAGGCGCGTGCAAGGGGGGGATTTGAACAGAGGAGGAAAGGATTGGATGACCAAGGCAGGCCTGCCTAGACTGCTATGACAGGGAAGAGTTGGGATAGTGGCAAATGAGTGTGTACCCATAGAGGCACAAAAGATAACATTTTTTTTGCAGATGGTGTATTGATGGATAAGGGAATGTAAAAAAAAAAATCAAAAATTTCCATTTTACATGAGGTGTCCCGGATTTGTCACCACACCACCATGTGCCCCAAGACCTCAAGCGCCAGAGCGCAGAACACCAGTTTCCTCCCCAATACCGTAAGCCCCGCTTCCTTGATCTGGAACAGGACCGTCCTGGTGTTACTGCATATTCCCAAATGAACTCGCGTAACGTAGGTGCCTCTTGCAGAACTGCGCCTACATAATCCATTTTAGGGCCCTTGATACCGGCACTGTTGATGAAGATATGAAAGCCCTCTGGAAGATTGTTGTGCAGTATCCATGTCATCTGAGCATGGTAAACTTCCACCAAGTTAGTTGCCTTTGCGGCAGCTGCGTCAGCTGCATCCTTCCCAATCCGGTCTTGAACGCAGTCAGCGGGCTGAAATTGGGATGGAATTCCTGCCAATCATAGCCACCCATCACATCCACCAGCCCCTAACACACACGCCTGGCCATTGAATCCAGGATTTCCTTCACCCGCAGGGGCAAACCAGCATCACAGATAGTGAAAAAGTTGAGACTCTGCAGATCATGAACAATCCGTAGCAACTGCCCATCCTGCTTGACAACTGCAAAAATTGGGCTGGAATAACTCAACATGGATTTCTTGTAGAGACCTGTCCTTACGCGCGCCCGCACCAACTCCAAGAAGGGTTCCAAAACGGTCCAAGGGATAAGAATCGGCTTGATCTGCCATGGCTTGTGCGGAACTGTTGGGATAATGTACAAATAAACAATTTCAACTTTCAGCAGCCCTTGTTTTTCTGGAACAAAGGCAAGGGGCTTACCCCATAGTACCAACACAGAAGCCAGCAAATCCCTTTTTTACGCGCTGAGCCACCCCGCTGGTCCAAAGTTAAGAGCATCAAGCAGCTCATTGGTGATCCGCACTAACTGCTTTGCCCAATCAGAATTCTTCAAGGGTGTCTCCCATGGGTCCCAGGACCAAGCAATTGGGTGCAAGGGTAGGTTCAGTCCCTGCAGCATTGTCCTGTTCCATGGCCATACCTTCCCCACCACCGGCTTGTACTTACTAGCATTGCATCTTGCCATCCATACCCAACCATCATCATTGTAAGTCCTAGCAATAACCAAACCAGGGCTTTTGCCTTTGCTCACAACTGTGGCATAATGGTGGGAATTGGAAATGTAGAACCTCCTGGAGATGCACACTGAGGAAGGGAGCTTACTTCTGTTGCCCCCCCCTTCCTATCCTGCTCCGTTTCCCACCTGCTCCTAGCTAGCTGACTGCCAGCGGGGGGCCAGAGCTTTCCCCACGTGGTAACTCTGGCCAACTAAGCAAAATCCTCCGCAGGGTGACCCTTACAGCCAGCCCCTGCATTGGACTCACTGTCACCACACATTGCCGGTGTTAAAATACGTACGCACTTACGCGGGTGGTACGTATAAGTGTAATCCAAATGGGATGCACAAATGGGCCTCTGAGGCCCATTGGACACACACACGGACCATGCGGGCCCATGTGGATGTTACAGAGTTGGGGAAACTGGCCTCAAAACGCGTGAAATAGACCCATTGGTACACGGGCCCTAACGGGCCCGATGGGGTATATGGGCAAATACGGCCAGATGGGCTTGTATGGGCATAATTGGGCCCAAGGTTTATTTTGGACATACTTGGCCAGACGGGCTGGCCCGCAAAAGTAGTCTTTTCTCACAATTCGGGCTTGGGGCGGCCCATTAGGGTTGCTGCCCGTGTCGCGGCCCGCTCGGGGCCGCTGCTCGCGTCGCGGCCCGTTCGGGGCCGCCTGTGTTCCTTGGCACGGCCCACGCGGGGCCCGACGGCCCGCGCGGGGCTGTTGCGCGGCCGAGGGATCCCGCGCGGTGCGATGCCGCGCGGGCCCGGCTGGTCGCGACCGGCGACCAGCGCCGCGGAGCCGGGGCTCGCGGCCCCGGCTCGCTCCCCCTCCCCTCGCTCGCCGTCGCGAGGGGGAGGGGGCAGGCTGGCTGGGTTGAACCAGCCAGCGACCGGCCGCAACGAGGCGGTTGGTCAGGGCAGGGGGGACCTGACCACCCCCTTGCCCCAGGAGGTGGCGGCGCCGGCCGCATGGTATGCGACCGGCAGGTGGGGGGGATTTCATCACCCCCCCCCCCCCGCCATCGTAGCGAACTAAGCGCGAAGGGGCGCTCTCCCCCCCCCTTTACCGAGGGGGAGGAGCGATGGGCCTGGGGGGACCTGACCACCTCCCAGGCCAACTTTCTGTGACGATGCCCTGGGGGGTATCGACCCCCAGGGCCCCTGGTGAGGGGATTTGACCGCCCCCACCAGGGATTTGTAAGAGATAGAGGGGGGGACAGCATGTCCGCTGGTCACACCCCCCCATGTGAGGTTGAAACCAGACCCAGGTGAGCCCTGGGTCCCACCTGGCCCATTTCAGGGGCCAGGGGCTGGATGCATGAGGCAACCAGCCCGTAACAGGGGTAATGATGCCATCAGGGCCGGTTGTAATAGACAACCAACTAAGGGACTGAACAGCAATGGGCTGGTTCAGCCCCGTAACGGTGGAAACACAAGAATGGACCGGAATAGTCTGGTTGTAAGGGTTCAGGGACTAATGCCATGTGGGCTGATGCAGTCCAAACCAAGTAACAAGGCCTGTAGAGCCTGTAGAGCTCTTTTGGGGCGGAAAATTTGCCCTTTGGCTTGTTGTATCATGGGCTCACAAGAGGCCAATCTTTTGTACTTAAGGAGCTCTTCTCCCTGCTGTTTTCCATCATTCATTCATCATCCAATCGAATTCATCCAACATATTGCCCCATTGTGAGAGCCCCATTAGCCATTATTGACACACAGTGTCCAGCATTTCTCTTGCTTTAAATACTGCTCATTTGCCTAAGCTAATTGCTGGCCATAATTATAACACATTATCAGTACCAACATCATCATTACTTCCAAGCCATCTAGACCTTTGTACCTTACTTTGGAGAACCTCAAAGACCTCAAGTTTTCCAAGAAGATGTCCTATATCCCTGATGTTAGCTCTACCAAAATAGTTCTGAATAGTCAGAACTATAATGCTTGGGCTGTCCTTATGGATAGTGAGCTGGATAACATCTGCTGTGGGGAAATTATGGATGCAGATGACACTCTGATCAGTTCAGAAGTGGAGAAGAAGTCTTACCATCTGATCCTTAGGCATCTTGATGAGAATCATGTGACATGGGTTGCTGATACTCTTAGGGAAGATGAGAGGAGGAGGGGCAGCATCCTTTGGAAGCTGCTTAAGTCCAAGTATGCTGGTGATTCTGTTCACCAGAAGGGTATAGCCTTTAATAAACTGTTCAAGTTACAATATTCGAATTGTAAACAGTTTGTGGCAGAGGCTAGGTCTAGTATAGCCAAGTTCAAGTCATCTGGACTTAACATGGATCCAGAGTGTTTGTCACTCTTAATCCTTCAAAAGCTGCCAAAAGAGTTTGATTCCTTAGTCAGAATCATTTCTCAATTGGATCCTCTTCCTGGGGAGGAGGATGTGCTTAAAAGGATTGAAAAGGATGACCTTCAATTCAAGATGAAGGGGGGTTCTGGAACAGCCCTAGTTGGAAATACTGGAAAATCTCGCAAGAAGGCGAAAAAGGATTTGTCCAAGGTCTTATGTTACAATTGTCAGAATAAGGGTCACTATGCTAAGGACTGCAAGGAGGCCAAGAAAAGGAAGAAGTCCGAAGGGAATGACAAGGAGGTCAATCTCACAACTGAAAACGTTGCAATGGTGGCGTTGGATGCTCCAATTGAAGAGGCTGTTGTGGAAGAAGGTCCCAACAAGAAGGCCAAAATCGATGAGGATCAAGAAATGGACTTGATTGATTATGAAGTGAGTAATCTTAACCTCAAAGATAAGAACTTATCAGTGACTGATAAAGCTTCTTTCCTAATAGGAGGATTGAAGGAGGATGTTCTTGTTTTGATTGATTCTGGTTGTACAGATCACATGTTTTTTGAACCAAATTTATTTTCAAATCTTAGTGATTATGATGGGGTTGTAAATATTGGTCAGAAAGGCAGAACAATTCAGATTAAAGGAATTGGAAAAGTTATTCTTGCAAATCAACTGGGTTTCCAAATTACTTTTGATAAAGTGTTCTATGTACCAGAGTTGCCTTACAACCTTGTGTCTCTTGGGGTGTTATGGAAAAAAGGTTTCCAAATTCGTTATCTTAAAGGAGATAGGTTTGTTATTGATATGAATGGGAGAACTGTTCTTAGTGGACAAGTTCGGAATAAGCTTCTGTGTGCAAGCTTGTTCAAATTCTCAGCTCTGAGCACTGTTTCTCACAATAGAAGTGGCCATAAGGTAAAGGACAGCAACTGTGAGAGTTGTACCTTGGGGGCTAAGACTAGAAATGTGTTCTCTAAGAGTAGAGATCACACAGATGTTCCTAGAGAGGAATTTTCCATTGATTTGGCAGGGCCATTCACTCCAGAGTCCCTTGGTGGGGCAAGATACTTCATCAATTTAGTTGATACTGCAACTAATTATGTTTGGGTTAAACCAATTCGATCTAAGGATCAGACCACAGAGGAGGTTTCTGTAATCTTCAAAGTCTGGAAACAGAATGGTCTGATGAAGGAGATCAAGAGGGTTATTACCAATGGAGGGGGTGAATTTGTGAGTAAAGATTTTGGGAGGCTGTTGAAAGATTATGGTATCATTCATATAGTCACTACTGCAAGTACTCCACAAAATAATGGAATAGTTGAGAGAATGAATAGGACTTTACTGGACAAAGTCAGAACTATTATGTCTCAATCTGGTCTGCCAAAGTTCTTATGGGCTGAGTTGATGTGCACGGTGTGTCTGTTGCACAACATTGTAAGTGTTAATGGGAAGTGCCCCCATTATCAGTTTTGGAAGTTGTACCCCAAAACATCACACCTAAGAACAATTGGTTGCTTGGTGTATTATAGTGTCCACCATAATGAAATGGTCAGAAAATTAGAACCTAGAGCCAGAACAGGGGCACTTGTAGGCTATGATTTAATAAGTAAATCTTATAGGATCTATTGTCCAGGGACAAGAAAGGTTATCCATAGCAGGGATGTAAAATTTGACAAAAGTACCTTTCCACTCAAAAGGAGTGAAGATGTCGTTGTGATTAAGCCACAACAAGAAATAGAATTAGCACCTATTTCACCAGCAAAAGCTGTGGAACATGTGGTTCCAGAAGATGAAGAGGTTGCAGACGTGCCACAAGAGGGTTCAGTACCCGCTCCAGGTGATTCTGTGGAATCAGAACCTGATGAGCCTCCACCTCCGGTTAGAAGGAGTGGTAGGGTTAGAGTACCGGTTGACAGGTACGGGGAGTGGAGATCCCATTATGCTGCCGCAGGATATGAGGAAGATACATTTCAGGAACAGTGTATGCTCAATGAAGTCCTGGAGTTGAGTTCAGAAATGGGTAACAGGGTTAACCCAAATAGCTTTGGCCAAGCTATGAATTCTGATGAGAGAGCCAACTGGAAGAGTGCTATTTTTGAGGAATTTGATTCTCTAGAGAATAATAGTGTCTTTGAAGTGGTTAAGCGGGATTCTGTTCCAAAAGGAAAGACCATTGTGGGGTCTCGATTGGTGTTAAACAAGAAGTTTGACACAAATGGAGTTTTGAAAAGGTTCAAGGCTAGATGTGTTGCACAGGGCTTCAAGCAGAGAGAGGGTATTAATTACCAAGAAACTTTCTCACCAACTGGAAGGCTGTCCACCTTCAGGTACATCATTGCTCTGGCAGTGGAGTTGGGTGAAGAAATCAGACAAGCTGATTTTGTAACAGCATACTTGAATGCAAAACTTGGAGAGGAGGAGACTGTTTATATGTTGATTCCTGATGGTTTTCGTGAATGGTTAGTAGAGACTAAACCAGAAACCATGAAGAAAATCTGTGTTAGAACTTTTCTTTCGGCAGATAAAGGGGAATATGTCCTCAAGCTGTGTAGATCCCTGTATGGATTGAAGCAAGCAGCTAGGTCATGGTATAACACCATGAGTGAGAAACTGATAGAGATTGGTTTTAAGACGTCTGAGGCCGATCCTTGCCTTTTTGTGAGAAAGGATGCAATTTTGTTTGTATGGGTCGATGACATTATCATTATTGGTGATGGTAAAGAGAGAGTCATGGAGACACTCAAAAAGGAGTTCAAGATAAAAGATCTTGGTCTGGCACAACAGGTGCTAGGAATGAAAGTTAGTAAGGGCAAGAATGGTATTAAGTTAGACCAAAGCCATTACGTTGAAGCTCTTCTTAAGCAGTATGGCTTAGAGGATGCAAAGGAGTTTGGTACTCCCATGCAGTCAAACATTTGTTTAGAGAAGTCTACAGATGAGGAGTATCTGGAGTTTGTTCAATCAGGGAATGACTACAGGTCAGCTGTCGGATCGCTTAATTATTTGGGGCAGTGTACAAGGCCCGATATTGCGTTTGCAATTGGGGTCTTGTCGCAACACTTAGAGAAGCCAAGCATGAGGCATTGGTCAGCGTTTAAGAGAGTTATGAGGTATCTTAAAGGAACACACAGTCTGGGACTGTTGTTTACAAAGTCAGCAAACTTTGATTTGGTTGGTTATTCCGATGCAAGTTGGGCAGATGGTAACACTAGGGAATCAACAAGTGGTTTTGTATTCTTTTTAGGTAAGAATCTGGTGTCATGGATGTCCAAGAAGGTGTCGGCAATAAGTCTTTCATCAACAGAGGCTGAGTATAGAGCTTACTTAGCAGCTTCACAGGAAGCAAAATGGTTGAGAAAAGTCTTAGAAGATACACATAAACCACAAGGGTTTGCGTTGTTGTATTCCGATAACCAGAGTGCCATTGCGTTGGCACAAAACCAAGTGTTCCATTCAAGAACAAAACATATTGATGTTCACTATAACTATATTCGCGACGCAGTTAACTGCAATGAGATTGTGTTGAGGTACATGCCCACTGGAGCAATGATTGCAGATATCTTGACTAAGGCATTAGACAGAAACAAGCATCAAGGCTTTGTGACTAATATGCGGATGTCACCCCTTTTGGATTAAGGGGGTGTGTTAAAATACGTACGCACTTGTGCGGGTGCTACGTATAAGTGTAATCCAAATGGGATGCACAAATGGGCCTCTGAGGCCCATTGGACACACACACAGACCATGCGGGCCCATGTGGATGTTACAGAGTTGGGGAAACTGGCCTCAAAACGCGTGAAATAGACCCATTGGTACACGGGCCCTAACGGGCCCAATGGGGTATATGGGCAAATACGGCCAGATGGGCTTGTATGGGCATAATTGGGCCCAAGGTTTATTTTGGACATACTTGGCCAGACGGGCTGGCCCGCAAAAGTAGTCTTTCCTCACAATTCGGGCTTGGGGCGGCCCATTAGGGTTGCTGCCCGTGTCGCGGCCCGCTCGGGGCCGCTGCTCGCGTCGCGGCCCGTTCGGGGCCGCCTGTGTTCCTTGGCACGGCCCACGCGGGGCCCGACGGCCCGCGCGGGGCTGTTGCGCGGCCGAGGGATCCCGCGCGGTGCAATGCCGCGCGGGCCCGGCTGGTCGCGACCGGCGACCAGCGCCGCGGAGCCGGGGCTTGCGGCCCCGGCTCGCTCCCCCTCCCCTCGCTTGCCGTTGCGAGGGGGAGGGGGCAGGCTGGCTGGGTTGAACCAGCCAGCAACCGGCCGCAACGAGGCGGTCGGTCAGGGCAGGGGGGACCTGACCACCCCCTTGCCCCAGGAGGTGGCGGCGCCGGCCGCATGGTATGCGACCGGCAGGTGGGGGGGATTTCATCACCCCCCCCCCCCCCCCGCCATCGTAGCGAACTAAGCGCGAAGGGGCGCTCTCCCCCCCCCCTTTACCAAGGGGGAGGAGCGATGGGCCTGGGGGGACCTGACCACCTCCCAGGCCAACTTTCTGTGACGATGCCCTGGGGGGTATCAACCCCCAGGGCCCCTGGTGAGGGGATTTGACCGCCCCCACCAGGGATTTGTAAGAGATAGAGGGGGGGACAGCATGTCCGCTGGTCACACCCCCCCATGTGAGGTTGAAACCAGACCCAGGTGAGCCCTGGGTCCCACCTGGCCCATTTCAGGGGCCAGGGGCTGGATGCATGAGGCAACCAGCCCGTAACAGGGGTAATGATGCCATCAGGGCCGGTTGTAATAGACAACCAACTAAGGGACTGAACAGCAATGGGCTGGTTCAGCCCCGTAACGGTGGAAACACAAGAATGGACCGGAATAGTCTGGTTGTAAGGGTTCAGGGACTAATGCCATGTGGGCTGATGCAGTCCAAACCAAGTAACAAGGCCTGTAGAGCCTGTAGAGCTCTTTTGGGGCGGAAAATTTGCCCTTTGGCTTGTTGTATCATGGGCTCACAAGAGGCCAATCTTTTGTACTTAAGGAGCTCTTCTCCCTGCTGTTTTCCATCATTCATTCATCATCCAATCGAATTCATCCAACATATTGCCCCATTGTGAGAGCCCCATTAGCCATTATTGACACACAGTGTCCAGCATTTCTTTTGCTTTAAATACTGCTCATTTGCCTAAGCTAATTTCTGGCCATAATTATAACAGCCGGCCTCCGCACCCATTTCCCCTTCCTGTGGTTTCAGATTGTCATCTTGAACCTTGAACCAAATGAGCTTTTGACCTTTGGCGCTTCCGTTCCTGCTTTCAGGATGAAAGCCATCTGGGCCCGGAATGAAAACATGAATGGCCAACCCAGGATCACTTTGCTGCATTCCACAAAAAGGAAATATAAACGCTTTCAAACCTTTGCAACCTCCACCTCCTTGCCTTCCACTACCCCTTCCACATGGCATTCTCCCCCGTTCAATGCCCAGAGCCCTGTTGCGCACTTCCTCCTCACCAATCCCAGCTCATCCTCCAGCCTTGAAAAAAGCAAGTTGACCATTGACCCTCTGTCCACCATTTCCCATACCTTTGGTTCCGCAATTATCATTGCAACATAAGCAATTGGAACCAACACGGAGCTCAATTGGTACAGTTTTTGACCCAACTCCCCCTCCGCCACATTCACACGCTTGACGGTTGTTGGAACTCCCTCAACGCTTGGACCATCTCCTTGACAACCACTGGGGACACCGCCGCTATTTCTTGCAGCATTAGGGTTACCGGCGCCTTGTTCCCCATCACCCTCCACACAATCTCTGCGTCTTCCTTCTTACCCGTGGCACATGCCAACTGTCTGTATCCAGAAGGCACATGCGCACTCACCCTCAAAACAGGTGATTGCTTGCTGACATCAACTTCCATCTTCTCTACCGCAATTCGCTTGTTTGTTGCCAGTGCCCTCACTTTGGATTTCACCCTTGGCGCTTCCCAGGTCTCAGGAACCGTGACAATCCCAAGCTTGAATTGGGCAGTGTTGGTCTGGGCTTTCACCCATTCCCGTATTTGTACCATTGAGGGGGTTGGCCCGTTGCGGAATCTGCTGTTTTTCCCATTGGAAATATTTACATAAAGCCAGATGGGCACACCAATCCCTTGCTCATGTCCTGCGTGAGATGGGGGCATTACAACTTCCAGTGCTGCTTCTCTCCGCAATACATGCACACCCAAACATTGAAACCCCCACAAGACCCAGTGGGAGGTTGCAAGCCTTCCACCATGTGAGGCGGCAGGGCACGCAGTTGGACCCGGGAAGCCAGAGTTGTGGGGGCCACAGGGTCCTTGGTACGGTTAAGAAAGACTTGCAAATCCCAGAGGATCTCTGTCATCTCCCCCACCGTTGGATATGGAACCTGCTGAAGCGTTGGGGCGCAAGGAAATTTTGATGTACCTCTGGCTGGTGCTTTGTGTTGGGACTTCTGTGTTCTATGCTCTGAACATCATTCTCAAATAATTCTTCTTACTTTATAAATTTCCCCTCATTTTCATGTTTTTTATTTATCTACTTTTCTCATCTTCTATTTTACCAACTTTGATTTCCACTCATCTACCACACTCTGCTCCAGACCATCCTCTCTAGAACACTTGCACCTCTGCCTCAGCTGCACCGCTGAAAAAACTCTATAATCAATTGAGCGCCTCTATATAGCTGCACTCCTGACTCAGATTCCGGGAAGGTCTTCTTTGTGCAACCACAAGATTGGACCACCAACCCTATACATCTGATTCAGGTAAATTTCTCATTTATCTTTTCATGCATAAATGATGCTCTCCGGGATCATCAGCACACCAGAACTAATCCTGCCCCGCTAACCATGATCACCAGAGCTTCGCAGTTCCAACTCTACTTGAAGAGATCAATAAAATTAATTCCCTGGACCAAAAGAATGGGTACACGTGAATCAAGAAGAGTTGAAGTTCTTGAAGGGAAATGACATAGAAAGGATGAGGAATGATTCTCACTCTATGGGGACATGAAAAGTTTGAGACGCTTAGAAGTAATGACGCAATGAAAGTGGGAAAGAGGATAAAAGAAAGGAAGCAGAAGTCTGGAATATACCGTAAGTGGACACAAGTGTAAGTTGATTTTCAGTCCAAATTTCAGCGTAGAAACAACCTCACATGTGAACAGAAAGGAAAGGAAATCTTATAGTTGTAGGGTGAGGCTGAGTATTGATGGTTGGATGGTTGGTGACGTGGTATTGGGGCGATTTTGGTGATGTTGAGTTGAGAATAGCGTGGATGGTGAGTTGGAAGTGATGGACATGGAGAAGGGATTATGCGCAATTGGAAGGATGGGAGGAGTGATAAGCGGTGAGTGTGGGGTGAGCGGTGTGGTAGCGGAAGAATGGGAGAAGTGGTGAGCGGTGAGTGGGATGGTGTTGGTGTTTGCAAGGATTGCGGTGAAGGAGATGAGGATGAAGGAGAGGATTGGAGGAGCAAGGAGAGGAGAGCAAGTGGAGCCGTGTATGAGAAGTGAGACCGGGGAAAGGTTTGTGAAAGTTTTAGGGAAGTGGCGGAGGCACACGGTTGAGAGCTTGAGAGAGATTTACTTTCAACACACGGCCGTGTTCAGATGAGAGGTTGAAGGATAGCTGAGGTGAGTTTCTTGAATGAGGGCTTTATTTCCGGTTTAGTCAATGGATTGGCCAGCATTGATTTGGAGGGAACTAGGTTGGTTATCAGTAGTTTGGCTTCTTTTTGTTCCCTAAGCCACTTGATTTGAATTTCCACGTGCTTGAGGGAATTGTGGTGAGAATCAAAGTTGATGAGGTCATGTAGGGCTTTATTGTTGATGTACAAGCCGTGAGTGAGAGACAGAGATGGATTCTGTTCTTTTATTAAGTTCCAGATCCAAATCTTTTCCTGAGTTGCCAGAACCAGTGACTTGAGTTCCCCTTCTGTTGAGGATAGTGAGACAGTTGGTTGAAGTTTACTAGGCCAAGAAATTGCGCAACCGTAGAGCAGAAACAAGTAGCCGGTGTGGCTCCGTTGTGAGGTGTGATTTTTGCCCCCATTGGAATGCTCCAGTTCTTGAGATCAAGGTTGAAAAATCATTATTCAAGTGGAGGGCCAGATTGCATGTGCTCTTGACGTACGGCAAGGCGTGCTTGGCTTCTGTCCAATGAGAGAGACCAGGTTTTGCGTTGAATCAAGAAAGGGGGGACATGGTGTAGGAGAGATCTGGCTGAGTTTGAGTAGCTATGAAGTTTAGAAAACTTGTCAATAAGCAATAATTGATGTTGAGATTGGAAAATGCAGAAGCATCAGACTCAGTTGCGGGATTGAGAACAACACCTGGGGTCAGGGGCATATTGATTGGTCTGGATTCCAACAGCCCAAGCTCAGTTAATGCCAATTCAATGTGATTGGGTTGATGTAGGAAGGGTCCGTGCGGTGATTTGATGATGTAGTTACCAAGGATCTTAGAAAGTGTGCCTTCATGAGAGAAGGAGAATTTGGCCTTCAGTTGTGCTTGGAATTCTTGGGAGTTACCAATGATTACTAAGTTTTCAACATAGCAAAAGATGAAAGATTTGGGAGTTTTGATTTATAAATAAGCAGGGATTGGCGGAGGAGGTGGTGAAGTTTTGATTGAGGATCCAGATTTTGAGTGTGTCAAACCAGCTCTTTGGGGCTTGTTTTAGTCTGTATAGTGCTTTGCTCAACTTGAGATAAGGGAAGATGGTGTCATATCCGGGAGGGGTTTTGATGAAGATGTCTTCATTAAGATTGGCGTGTAGAAATGCGGACTTGATGTCCATTTGAGTGATTGGAAGCTTCTGATGACAGGAATATACCAGGAGGGTTCTAAGGGTAGTGATTTGACCGGTGGGTGCATAGGTTTTTCCGTAGTCAAAGAACTCTTGCTGTTTAAAGCCTTGAACGCAGAGTCTGGCTTTGAAGACAATGCCATTGTTGTCATGATTAGTTTTGAGTTGGTAAACCCAAACAGTGGACAGGGCCCTTTTGCCTTCCGGAAGCAAATGACACCCAGTCCAGACCCTCATTGATTTGATTCCATTGAGTTCTGATTTCATCCCCTTGGTCCAGTTTTGGAAATTGGGTGAGCATTTTGCTTTCTCATAGTTTTGAGGAATCCTTCTGCAGAGAAATCCATAGAGTTGAGGTCTTTGAAGGGTGGAGAAATCTCTGAGAGTTTGGGATGAGGGAGCAAGTTGATGGACAATGTTTTTGCTATTGGAAGTTTCTGTTTTGGATTGATTTGGAGAGGGTGATTCTTCAGAAGGGTTGCAGTCTGAGACAGGTTTGGATTATTGATTAGATTTGAGGAAATTTGGATCAGAGGTATTAAGGAAAGGATGAGGGTTCTTTTCATGATTGATTGAGGACAGTGTGTCCAAGAGATCAGAGTCAGGTTGAAGGAAGGTTTCAAAGGGAGAATCAGATGAAGAAGGGGGTTCAGTTAGCTTTACATTTTTGAGAATTCTAACATGTTTTGAACGGACCGTCTTTCCAAGTTCTGGAATATAGATTTGATGGGATTTGAATTGCAGGTCATGACTTACAAGGATTCCTTCCCAACCTTTCTTTTCAAATTTTCCAAGGTTGTGTCAAATATTTAGAACTATGGTTTTTGATCCTAGGGTTCAAATTAGGCTAAGATTGGGTTTCCGGCCATTCCACATTTCCAAGGGGCTCAGTTTTTATTCTTTAGCGGGCAGTAGATTTAGAGTTTTGCAGCATCCAACCAAGATTTGATCCCAAAGTTCAATTGGGACACCCATGGCAATGATTGTGGTTCTAGCTGCTTCAACAATGGTTTGGTTCCCTTGCTTGGCAATGGGGTTTTGCTGAGGAGTGTAAGCTTCAGACGTAGTATGTATAATTTTGGAATTGTTAAGAAAGTTTGAGAGTTTGGAGTTGATAAATTCACCGCCGTTGTTGGAGTGAAGTGATTTTAGCTGATATCCAAATTGGTTTGAGTGAATTTTTATAAATTTGATGATTTCTTTGGTCACATCCAATTTGAATTTAATTGAGAGGCAATTTTTGAACCGAGAGAAGTCATATTTGGTCAACATAAAGAAGTATTGGTTGCCAGTCTTGGAAATGGGGTTTATTGGTCCACATACATTGGCCTGAATAAAAACAAAGGGTTTTCAGCAGTTGGAGATGTGGTTTTTGAATGATGACCAATGGATTTTTCCCAAGGCACATGATTTGCACAAGAGTTCTTTCCATCTCAATTTGGGGAAGTCTCTTGAGAGGAGCTTGGTTTGATCAACGTGAGCATGTCCAAATTGTTTGTGAATAGTTGTGAGGGTGATGAAGGCATGAGATGATTTTGACTGAGGAAGGTCAAAGTCCCTAGCCACCAAGAGATTATCTTCAATGGAGCCAGTGAGAATTGTGTTGTGTTTAAAGTTCACAAGAAAGTTGTGGGCACTGGATAAGTGGAGCAAGCAGCCCTTATTCAACAGCTGTCCTAAGGACACCAGATTTACTGCTATTTGGGGTACTTATGGGGACTGGCTGAGTAGGAAATTGCAGCTTTTGGACAGGAGCTTGGCGGTACCAACGCCTTTGGAGTTGAGAGAGGTCTTTTCTTTCCCAGTCTGAATTTCAGTGTGGTCTTCAGCAAGATCCTCAAAGAAATCCAGTGAACTAAACATGGATTGGGATGCTCCGGAGTCAAGGATGATGGGGTTCTTGGTAAGTAGTCTGGAATTTGTCATGGCAAAGTTGCAGGAAGTGCAGGACAGGTTGGCAGAGGCTGGCTTATTTTTGTTAGGTTTGAGGGTGTTGTTGTTGTTATTGTTGAAGTTTGGTCAAAGATGAGAATACAACCACCAAAAGGAGTTTTTGGGATGGGAGTACTGTGGATTGTTCCGGGTGGCTCTACACTTAACTACTTCTTGCTTGAGGCCCGTGTTCAACATTGCTGAGGCGTAAGTGCCAGCTGCTATTTTTTTCTTGATTTGATTCAGGTGACAAAGTACTAAATCACCATCAATCTTGGAATCGCCAAGGGAGTGGGTGATGGTTGTTTTGAGATGTTCTAGCTGCGGTGGAAATTTGTACTGTATCAGGTATGCAACTATATCATTGTTCATTGGAATTCCAATTTCTGAGATTTGGATGAGGCAGGATTTTACTTTGGTTTTGAATTTGTCAACATATTTGGGATCAAATTGGAGGTTGAGGAATTTAAAGAAGACTTGAGAGCAATTTGAGGTCTGGGAAGAGGCATAAAATTTGTTTATGGATCTCCAAAGTTTGATGCCATTTGTGAGGTGGTGATCCTTAACACAATTGATGTACATTCTATTATCAAGCTTGGCCAGGATATATCCTACCAGTTCAAGATTAACGTCTGGAGGGCATTTCTTGGGTTTGGATGATTGAAGCCATTGTGCAACTCCCTTCAAAGCAAAGATAGTCATAAGTTTTGAGCGCCATAGTGAAAAGTTGGATTTGGTCAGCGTCGGGATGGAGTCCGTGATGTTGAAATAAGTATGCACTCACGCACGTGCTACATATAAGTGTAATCCAAATGGGATGCACATATGGACCTCTCTGGCCCATTGGACACTCACACGGACCATACAGGCCTGTTTGGATGTCACTGATTTGGGGAAACTGGCCTCAAAACGGGTGAAACAGGCTCATTGGTACATGGGCCCTAACAGGCACAGTGGGGGATATGGGCAAATACAGCCAGATGGGCTTTTATGGGCATATTTGGGCCCAAGGTTTATTTGGGACATACTTGGGGAGATGGGCTGGCCCGCCAAAGTATGGTTTACTTAGTTCTTGGGCTTGAGGCTGCCCATTGGGGCCGCCACCCGTGTTGCAGCCGGGTTGGGGCTGCAACCCGCGTTGTGGCCCACTTGGGGCCGCTGCCCATGTTGCAGCCCTCTTGGGGCCGCTGCCCATTTCGCGGCCCGCTCAGGGCCGCTGATTCTGTCTTTGGCCCGTCTATGGGGCCCAACGGCCCGCATGGGGTTGTTGCTGTGGCGGCCACGGGGCTGGTGGTCCCGGCTCCTCCCCCTCCCCTTGCTTGCCATTGCAAGGGGGAGGGGGAGGGCTGGCTGGTTACAACCAGCCAGCGACCGGTTGCAAGGGGCAACCAATCATGGCTTGATCACCCCCCCACCAAAGGAGATGGACAGGCCGGTTGCATCAAGGCAACCGGCAGTGGGGGGAATTGACCACCCCCCCACCATTGAGAGGGGCGCTCTCCCCCCCCTTTACCAAGGGGGAGGAGCAATGGGCTGAGGGGATCTGACCACCCCCCAGCCCACTTTTCCTGACAACTCCCTGGGGTTATCAACCCCCAGGGCCCCTGGTGAATGGATTTGACTGCCCCCACTAGGGATTTGAGGGAAAGAGGGGGGGGCGGCATGTTCTCCGGTTACACCCCCCCCCCCCAAGTGAGGTTGAGACTGGACCCAGGTGAGTCCTGGGTCCCACCTTGCCCATATGTGGGGCCAGGGGCTGGCTGCATGAGGCAACCAGCCTGTAAGTAAGGAAATAAGAGTAACTGGGCTGGTAGTAACGCACAACCAGCCAGTGGATTGAACAGCAAAGGGGCTGGTTCAGCCCCATAACGGTTGAAACACCAGAATGGACCAGAATAGGCTGGTTGTAAGGGTACAGGGACTGATTCCATGGGGGCTGATGTAGCCCAAACCAAGTAACAAGGCCTGTAGAGCCTGTAGATCTCTTTTGGGTCGGAAAATTTGCCTTTTGGCTTGTTGTATTATGGGCCCACAAGAGGCCAATCTTTTGTACTTAAGGAGCTCTTCTCCCTGATGTTTTCCATCATTCATTCATCATCCAATCAAATTTATCACCAATATTGTCCAACGTTTTGCCCCATTCTGAGAGCCCATCAGCAATTATTGACACAAGGTTTCCAGAATTTCTTTTGCATTAAATACTGCTCATTTGCCTAAGCTAATTGCTGGCCATAATTATAACACGTGAGGTTCTTGAGAAGGGGTGAGTTGAGATCTATTGGTCCAGGTTATTGAGACATGGTTGGGCTTGACTTGTTGGTGCGTTGATAGCCAATTTGGCTTTTAAGCATCAAAAGCTGAATAAAATGAATTCCCTGGACCAACAGACTGGGTACATGTGAATCAAAAATAGTTCAAGTAATTGAAGGGAAATGAAATAGGAAGGATGAGGAATGATTCTCACTCTATGTGGACATGAAAAGGTTGAGACGCTAATAAGTAATGACGCAGCAAAAGTGGGAAGAGGGTAAAAGAAAGGAAGCAGAATTCTGGCATATATTGTAGGTGGACACAAGTTTAAGTTCATTTTCAGTCCAAATTTCAGCATAGAAACAACCTCACATGTGAACAGAAAGCAAAGGAAATATTGTAGTTGTCAGGTGAGGCTGAGTATCAATGGTTGGATGGTTGGTGATGTGGTATTGGGACAATTTGGGTGATGTTGGGTCAAGAATAGCATGGATGGTGAGTTGGAAGTGATGGAGATGGAGAAGGGATGATGCGCAATTGGAAGGATGGGAGGAGTGATAAGTGGTGAGTGGGGTGGTAGTGGAAGAATGGGAGGAGTGGTGAGTGGTGAGCAGGATGGTGTTGGTGAAGGAGATTATGATGAAGGAGAGGATTGGAGGAGCAAGGAGAGGAGAGCAAGTGGAGCCGTGTATGAGAAGTAAGACTAGGGAAATGTTTTTGACAGTTTGAGGGTAGTGGTGGAGGCGCACGGTTGAGAGCTTGAGAGAGATTTCCTTTCAACACTACTGCTATACAAGAATCACATTTTTCATATTCACTCTCTATCTTCTGTTCCTTTTCCTCTATACCAATCTGTCTGGTCCTTTTAGGTAAAACCCACTTTGTCGTTGTTCCCACTAATCTTTGGTTGTCTTTTTCTTATAAATTTTGAAATTAATGTTCCTTTTAGTCTCTCTTTCTCACACTTTGGCCAGAGCCGGTACCAAGAGCATCCCCAATTTCTTCGAAACCTCCAGGTATGTTTGTGCTGTGTCTGCAATGAGTTTGTCCAAGTCAATTTTGCTTTCCACTCCTTGCCAGATGACCAACAATTCTGGAAGGATTGCAACACTCCTGTCTAACAATCTCTTCACAAGGCTATGGTTGTACAGGTATTGCTGCAACCGCAAGCAGAGTGACGCTGCAAGTCCCCCCAAAAATTCCTGCTTCATTGCCCCTTTTTGCCCCAAAACAACTTAATTCTTTGACAGGTGCTCATAAATATGCTCAAACTTTGACATGTATTCCACCAGTCCCTTGCGCGTCTGAACCCCTCCATGCTCAATTGCCTCTGCCGCGGCCTGCTTAAAATTGCTTTCCCGGAAACAAGGCTTGCGCTTTCCCCACCTTGCCAAAATCTTGCTCTTCAGTCTTTCCCAGTCTTGCCTTTCATACCAAACCATTTCTTTCACATCCCAAAGCTTATCCTCCTCGTTGATGAACAGAAAAATTTTGAGAACCTTGTCTGCACCCAAAGCGCCTTGGGAATTGGCAATACCCTCAAACCTGGAGTGGAACCGTTCCCCATCCGCAGTGCTGAACCAAAGATGAGTAAATTCCCTAGGCCTAAGCCACACCCAATGCAGAACTTCAGCCACAATGTCCAACAACCCCCCCTCTGATGATGGCGGAGCAAACGCGCTTGCCCTGGGGGCAGAAGCGGAAGGTGGCGGGGGCTGAGCTGGAGCCTTAGGATTTGGTTGTAAAGGAAAAGCGGGTGGAATGTTTGATCCTGGTGTGGTTGTTGGGAGCATCCTGCGTACCTTTGAGAGACTAAAGAATAAAGCAGTTTCCCGGCCAGACCCCCAGATGTGGAAAGTAAGAGAGAGCTACCGCCTATTTGTCCTTGAGTTTGGAAGGAAATGGTCTCAGCGTCTGTAAGGCTAAGTATGCTCCTTTATTTTTAAGAAAGAGAGAGAGAGAGAGATTAAAAAAAGATGACAAATTCATTTCCTGCACCAAAGATCCAATTATAAGATTAAATGATAAGAGCTGGGGTTGAGAGTGTGGACTTTATGCCCACACTCTCAACCCGAACCTAAGTACAAGCGCAATGACAGCCCAACAACAAATGTAAAAGAAACCCTAGGCCCAGAACCCTAGCCTAACCCTAATCCATTCCCTGCCCGCTTACCATTACTTACAACCAGTTCTTCCTTCTCATGACGGGGCCCTCTGCCGCGCCCTACTTGGAGCCCCCCGCTTTTCTGTATCTGCCCAGCACTCCGCATGATTTCCTGCCCCGTGTGTTGGCCCGCGCTTGCACGCGCCCGGCCTGCGCCTATAGCCCTGATTTCCCCGCCCTACCTCCCCAAACTAGCTTCCCGCAAACCTGGTTGGGCCAGCTCCATTCTTGGGTCCGTAATGTCCAAGCGGGCCGCAGCCCTCCACATCCAATCAAGCCTGACCCATGCCTGGTATGCCAAGCCCCGCAGTGGCCACTGCTGAGACTGCGGGCATCCAAGTGCTGAGTCTGCCCTACCAAATGCTGAGTGCGCCAACCGTGGCGCGGTTCCCAATCTGAGGCTATATAAAAACACCACACCGCCAAATGAATTGCAAATGAACCAAGTGGAGTCCAAGGTGCAGGGTGAAGAGAAAGAAAAGGTTTTAACAGAGGAAACAAGGAGGGAAAGAGAAAATTGAAATGAAGGAAGTGACTGAATGGAATGGGAGGAGGAAAACGGAGGCAATGGGACAGAAGAGAACAGGATGGAAAGGGATGGAATTGGAGATCAAAGAAAAGGAGCCCAATTGCAAATTCTGGTGCCAATTAAGATGGATGCAAGATGGATGGCTGGAAAAATTGGAGAAGGTTTGTTGCAAATCTTAAGGAAGATAGCCCATGAAGAAATCTTGGAATCAGATGAATGGAATTCCCAACCAAAGAGGGGTTGAACTGCAAGGTGCAAGGTAATTTTTGGGGAGGTGTTGGTTGAACAAGTGCATTTGTTGCAACTTATTTCTGGGTTAATGAATGATAAGTATCTGAAAGAATTTAAATTGAGCTAAATGCAACTTAGGAAAGTTTAGATGAAAAGATCAAAGAAAATCTATACTATATTTATTTTTTAATATTATTTTGTCATGATATATATATTTTAGAAAATGAAGAAATATTGAAACTAAAAAACAAGGATGAATAGACTGGAATGTACTTCAAAATGTAACAGAATTGTATGTGATCAAATGGAGTGAAATTGTGGAATGGAATGGGATTTAAGCTTGGCAAGGTTTGTAAGGTTAATTTGCATGGATTTCTTGGACCCAGCTGGAAGAGTTGCAAAGGTGAGGGGCTTGTTCCCAAAAGTTGCAATCTTGATTGGACTGAAAGCCAGTCCATTCAACAAGGTATTGAATTTTTCCTTTGAGCAACCTGGAATCCAGGATATGGCTTACTTCCCACTCTAAATGTTCTTGGACATTGAATGGCTCAGGAGGTGGATGAGTCTTTCCCAGGTATAAGACTCAAGCTGTTTCTAGGAGAGACACATGAAAGAATGGGTGGATAACTTTCCATTTTGCCAGTAAGGAAAGTTTAAAAGCGTTGGGAGAGGAGACTGATTAAACCTTGAAGAGGTCAAGTTTCTTCTCATATATTTTTTGGGTTGGGCAAGTGCTTCAAATATTTCAAGAATCAAGGTGTAACTGATCTCCTACTGCAAAGTTTGGTGCCATAATGAAAAGTTTGTCTACTTGCTCCTTGTAGTGCTGTTTTTCTGCTTCAAGGTTTGATTGGATTTGCATTGGGAGGAATTGGATGAGGATAAGATAGTCAGTAGTGTGTTGAGAAGTTGCTACATGAATAGAATCAAAAGTTGGGTTTCTTCCATAAAGAGTCTGAAAGGTTGACTGTTTAGTCAAGGAATGAGTGGAGTTTTTGTAGGCAAACTCAGCTAATGGGAGCCATTGAAACCAGTCCTCCTGTTTATTGGAGAAATACATTCAAATATACTGTTCAAGAATCTTATTGACTTGCTTGGTATTTCCATCCATTTCTGGGTGGTAGGCCATTGATAAATTGCAAGTGATCTTCAAATATTGGCATAGCAAGTTCCAAAAGCTAGAGACAAAAAAAGATCCAAAATCAATAACTATATGATCAGGGATACCATCTTTTGAAAATACCTATTCTATGAATAAATTAGCTAAGTCTTCCAAATAGGCAGTTAAATTACTAAAAAGAAACAAATCAGGAAATTTTTGATATGTTCTTCCTTAGTCAGGACTATGACACTTGAGTGTTAATGCCTGTAGTACATTAGACCATCCCATATTCCAGCTTTGTAGGGTTTTAGAAGGGGCTCAGTTAAACTTTTGACAAGTTCAGAAGGAGTTGAAGTGCTTTCCATAATTTTGGTTTGAGTTTTCATATCAAAACTGTAAGCCTCTTTTACTGAGTTGAAAAGAGATTCATCTAGTTCACAAATTTGGATTCCTAAAATGGGAACTTTGATGATAAACATGTTAATTTTCATTATAGGAAATATTTCATTGTCCTCTAGATCATGAGCAGGATTGCTGGGATCATTGGGTAGAGAATTTCTCCTTAAGCTATCATAATTCTGATGTTTAGCTCCAGCTTGGTGGACTATGGTCATTTGGCCTCAATACTGCTGTATAGCTATCTGCCAACTTAACATGTGCCTCCTGGGAGTCTTCATATTAATGAGATTCCTGAAAGCATTAAATTCATTAATTACCACAAAATTGGTACCTTCCAAGTAAAAATGGAGTTTCTATAGAGCCCAAACTAGAGCAAGACACTGTATTTGGCTTGCACCATACCTTTTTTCAGTATCATTAACTTGTCTGGATATGAAGAGTATAGGTTTCTATACTTGTTTAGCATCCTCTATGACTTCTTGGTGTAAGGAAGCTCCTGGTCCTTCCATACTAGAATCTATATACATCTTGAAAGGTTTGGATCAATCAGGTTGAATTAATACTGGAGCAGTATTCATAGCTATCTTTAGTTCCTCATAATTCTTCAGCCTTTCATGAGTCAGCTCAAAAAAAGTTTTGTGGTTGCAGATTTTGTGTAAAAACTTGATGAGAAGATCAAACTTAGGTATTCACTTTCTATAGTAGCGTCAAAAAATGACAAAGGATAGGAGTTCAGTCTTATTTGGGGGCATGGGTCTGTTCATAACAGCTTCTATCTTGCTTTGATCAGCAGTTAGAGTTAGTACAGAGACAATGTGCCCTAAATCTTTGAGTTCTCCATACCCAAAGTTAAACTTCTTGATTGATACTTTGAATCCCACAGCAGAGATAGTTTTGAGGACTAGCTTTACTTTATCCATATGTGTATCCCAGTCATCAGAATAGATTATAACATCATCAATGTATACCATCATCCAACCTTTTCTGATGAATAATACTAGGACTGTGTCCATCATCCTTTGGAAGTGAGCAGGGGAATTCTTGATACCAAAAGCCATTCTTGAATACTCATAGATTCCTAGGTGACATATGATTCTAATGAATTTCTCTCTTTCAGGTCTGATGGGTATCTGGTGAAAACCTTTCAGAATATCCATAGTAGTTATAAACTTAGCCTTTTAGAGGTTATGTAAAGCATGTTCAATCCTTGGGATAGGATATTAATCAGCTTGGGTGTAGTTGTTAAGCATTTTAAAGTCTCCAACAATTCTTGATTTATCATTATCCAAAGCTATGATTACTTGAGTATTAATATCTACTTGTTCATTGCGTCCTACTTTCCTTAAGACATGTAATTCAATTAATTCTTGGGTGTGAGCTTCCAGAGAAGCTCTAGACTTTGGACTGGAGGGGTAGGAAGGTTTCCTGATTTTAGGAGGGAAAGGAAGTTTAATGTTCAAGGTTAGAGTCATTTCATGCCCTTTGATATTACCAATTGGGTTGTCCTTGTTGCATAAATCATTCTGGTTTTCAAAGAAAACTTGAAGGATTTCCTGTTTTTGGTCTTCACTGAGCAGGTAGTTCAAAGCTGCTTTAGAGAAGTATTCTTGGTTAAAGGTCTCCAAGTGTTTCTCATAGGTGTCCTGATTTTAGGAGGGAAAGGAAGCTTAATGTTCAAGGTTAGAGTCATTTCATGCCCTTTGATATTACCAATTGGGTTGTCCTTGGTGCATAAATCATTCTGGTTTTCAAAGAAAACTTGAAGGATTTCCTGTTTTTGGTCTTCACTGAGCAGGTAGTTCAAAGCTGCTTGAGAGAAGTATTCTTGGTTAAAGGTCTCCAAGTGTTTCTCATAGGTGGAATCAGAAGTTTTAGAATCGAAATGGCATATTTGGAACTTTGTTTTCCAATCTCTTCCTACAGTAAAGTATCTACCCTTACTCTGGAGCACATCTATTCCATAAAAACAAAGGGAATCATTTCCTAAAATGAAGTAGTCACATACTGCAGTCTGGAATAATACAAATTCAATCTTCAGTTTGATTGACCCTTTAGAATGAGGGATTGTGATATATGAAGACCACAATCCAATGGCATTGAGGGAAGATTTACAACTTCTAAACTTAGCCTGAGGTACTGGTAATAAATTTACCTTCCAATTTGGATCTTTTTTTTCCAAATAAGTTGGTCCAACACAAGAGCAAGAAGCTCCACTTTCCAGGATTAACTTCACAGGGGAACCTTGGATTAGACCAGTGGCATAGCAAGTTCTTCCAGAATTGTAACTTTTACCAGCAGAGGGTTTGAGGTTCAAGGTTTTTGCTTCAGAGACATGCTGAATCTTCATATTTGGATTCCACTGCTGTGATAAGTTGGAATCTTCATTGACAGATTTTATTTGCAGGGAAGATTATATCATTCCTTCAATAAAATTGATTGGGTTGGTGATCATTAATTCACACTCAGAGATTGATCCATCAGTTTCATCAAGTTGGGGATCATGGTTATTATCATACTATTCTCCTTCAATAGGATTAATCCTTCTCCTGGGTTGAGGACAGTGAGGTCTTACATGTCCTTTCTGGTTGCAATTCCAGCATACCTTTTCCTTTTTTTCTGAATTCTTCTTGACTTCCAAGCTGTTGGGATTAGGGGTAGAGGAATCTTTGGTTCTTATTTTATATTCCTCTTTATTCCAAATATTCTATTCCCTAGGTTTATTAATTTTCTTGTCAAGACCATTCATATCAATGGTTTCTTCTAACACTCCTATCAGGGTGGAAAGTTCAGAGTTCATTGGCATCCTGCAACTTAAACTATGTTTAAGTTTTCCTGGAAATAAGTTGAGAAGTCTCTCATTTACTTCTTCTTTATCAGCATTGGGATAGAAACAATCCAATCTTTTTTTCTGATCAAGAAACCACTTATGATTTTTTTCTTTGGATGGATCAAACTGGGAAGTTTCAAAGTTTTTCATCATCTTTATTTTCCAAATCCTTGTACCAAATTTTTCCTTGATTAAATCTTTCCATGAGCTTCAGGACAACAATCCTACTTCTTCCCTTTTATTAGTAAACCAATCAAGGGCCACTCCCTCCAATAGCCTAGGTAGTCTTACCACAGCTATAGTATCAGGGAGCTCATAAGAAGAAAGATTTTAGTCAATAAAAATAATGAAACTGGCATTATTTTGCTCCCCTTCTCCAGAAAACTTAGGCCATTCAGCAATAGTAGGAATTAATTTCAAAGCATGTTCCACTTCTGGTGTGAGACTAGGCCTGAAAGGTTCATTCCTGGTTATTACTGAAATAGGAGGGATGCTGGGGGTACTAGTGTACCTAGTTGGTCTAGTTTCTTCCAAGTTGATAATTGGAGGTTTAGTAAAATTGATTTTTAGATCTCTTAGATCATTTTTCATCATACCCAATTCTAAATCAAGTTTGTTGCTTAATAAGTCAATTTGATTAATTAAATTAGTTGAATGGGTGTGATTTATCTGAAGGTTTGATGGACTTAAAAAGGAGAAATTGATTTCAGCAAAGAAATACAAAAGAAAATAGATTAAGATGAGTAGACACCTTAAAAAGCACCGGATAGCATGGTTACTGAACAGGAGCGTGAACTGAGAGAAAGGCAGAGAACACAAAAGAGCATAAGAAAGATAAAGAAAGAAATGTGATGAGCTTAAGCAGTAGCAGTAGCTGATGGTTGGTTTTGTAGCGGTAGCTGGTGGTTCAAGTTGATGGTAGCTGATGGTTTGAGTTAATTTTGGCTGAGGTGAATCAATCTTTGCAGACATTCATCAGCGTTGATCCAGATTACCGGTGAGCAGGCAAGCGCCACTTTAGAGTTAGAGCTTTTGCAGTGGATGACTTTGGAGTAGCGCATGAGGGTGATGGGAGCTGTGTCAGGCTCACAGATGTGACAGAACCAAGATTTAATAAAAGGAAAAGAAAAGAAAGAAATAATAAGGCAAGAATAAAAACAATAGTAAGGAAATAATGTGAGAATGACTATTTTAATCCCAACAGCCTCCCTTGCTCAAATTATTCCGCAATTTTGAGAGCGTTCAGAGCATGACTTAGAGCCATTTGGGGTACTGGCTTGGTGAGAAATTCTGCAAGATTCCTTTTGGAAGAAACTTTTTGAAGCTTGATAGCGTTCTTGGGGATTTTGCTGCAAACATAGTGGAACCAAAGCTCCATATGTTTTGTTTGAAAAGTAGAATGGTTAGCTTGATTGAGAGCAAGCTTAATACACCCTTTGTTGTCCTTGTGAACGGTGGCTGGCTTTGCCGCTTCACCCAGTAAAATTTTGCTCATGATTGACTTCACCCAGCTTAGCTCCTTGATAGCATCACCCAGGGCCTTGTATTCAGCCTTGGTGGTGGATAGTGACAAGGTGGGCTGTTTTCTGCACTTCCAAGGGATAACACTACCAAGCCATCAAGCAACTAATCCAGAGACCAATCTTCTGGTGGTTGGACAGGTTGCCCAGCCAGCATCAACATAGGCTTCCAGATGAGGTTAAGAGGAGTAGGGCTCAAAGATCAGTCCAAAATTTGGAGTGTGTTGAAGATATTTTAGAATGTGTAGAGAGGCTTGAAAGTGGTGTAGATTTGGTTTGACTAGGAATTGCGCCAGGTATTATTGACAGAAAAATTTATGTTGGGCCTGGTGCATGTGCTGATGTGATTCAGCTCCCCAACAATTCTCTGATAATTGGTGCCCAATTGGATGTTTTCTTCATGGTCCTCCTCAATTGTGGGATAAAGCTTACCATGGGGCTTGAAGGGAGTAGAGAAAGTTTTGTGGGGCAGAAGCAAGTATTGTGCACATATTTGATTGATGTAGGAGCTATGGGAAATCTTGAAGCCATTCCAAAGATGGTGTACGTTCATTCCAAGAAGTAAGGAGGCAGGTCCCAAGTCCTTTATTTTGAATCTGGAGCTGAGTTGGCCAAAAAATGCTTCCGGTTGATCACTGAAAACCGCAATGTTATCAATGTGGACATATAGGTAAGTGGTGCCCTTCCAGAACACACATTGTTTGGCCTTGCTCTTATGAAAGCCACAGTTGATCAACCAGTTGCTGAGTGTTTTTTACCAGGAAACTGGGGCCTGCTTTAGTCCGTACAGCGCTTTCTTCAGCCTAAGATGACTTCCTCAAGATACACTAATTAATGGAGGAGGAATGAGATACACTTCTTTGCGCAGTGGGGTGTTCAGAAAATCAGCCATCACATCAACTTGGTGAAATTTCAACCTCAAATGAGCAGCAAGGGCAATCAGCATTGGGAGAGAGGTTTTGTCGCTGGTGGGTGAGAAGGTTGAGTTAAAGTCAACACCTAATTGTTGATTGAAACCTTGCATGCAGAGTTGTGCCTTGAACTCAACAATTCAATTTTGATCATCCCGCTTGGTTTTGAAGACCCAAACGCATTTCAGTCCAAGCTTTCCATTGGGAAGAAGCAATTCTTCCCAAACTTGGTAATCAAGCAGGTTAAGTTCCTTGTTTCTCATGGCTTCAAGCCATTCTTCTTGGTATTTGGAATTGAGAGCTTCTTGAACCAAAGTGGGATCAGAGTAGTTATTGTCAACAATCAGGTAGATAGCAGGAAGTCCAACTTTTGAGTTTGGGTGTTGCGGATGAGAAATGATATTTTCATGGGTAAGCCTTTTTTGAGTTTCTTGAAAGGTGGGGGGGTACTGAAAGCTGACAGCAGTTGACGTGGAAGGAGAGGCAACAGAGGAAACAGTGGAGGAAGAAGGAGAGGAAGTGGAAGATGAGATAAAAGGCAAAGTGTGCAGGGAATTGTTAGCAGGAGAAAGAAGGGAAGAAGGGAGAGTCAGCATGAGGTTGGAGTCAGAATGATTGGATGAAGATGTGACCCCAGATGGAGAAGGGAAGGAGAGTTCATCAAAGGAGGCATTTGCGGAGATGAAGATTTTGGAGGAATCCAGATTGAGCAGTTGAAATGACAAAAATTCATTTACATACCCAAGCAAAATGGCTCTTTTGCTGGTGGGGAGAAGCCTGAAGGTCTGATTAGCCTTGGGAATGACAGCAAATGCAGAGAATTTGTAAGCAGTTGAGGTTGAAGTTTTTTCCATACCAAACTTTGTAGGGAATGATGTTGCCACGGGACCTGGAAGGGAGCACATTGAGAATGTGGGTGGCAGTGTTGATGGCCTCATCCCAGAACTTCAGGGGCAAGTTTCTTTGATTCAGAAGACATCGGGCCTTCTCTAGGATGAGACAATTTGATCTTTTGGAAAGCCCATTTTGTTGGGGAGTGTGAAGGGGAAAGAAGTGTTGGCCCATTCCTTTTTCAAGACAGAAGGAGTGGAGATTGGAGGAGGTCAATTCACTGCCATTTTTGTAAATCAGCAGCTTCACGGTGTGACCTGTTTGATGTTTGGCCCAAGCCACAAAATATTTGATGGCAGGGAACGCATCACTTTTCTGTTTGAGGAGTGCCAATGACCAGTATCCTGAGAATTGATCTGTAAGAGAGAGGAAGTAGGAAAATCCAGAGTTGGAAGTGATGGAGAAGGGTCTGACAACATCCAGATGAATTGCTTCCAGATTTTTGGTGACCCTTTTGAAATGGTTATTGAAGGGCGTAGAGACTTGTTTGCATGTCTTGCAGATCTGACACATAGGAGTTTGAACTTGGGAGACGTTGGAACACAGGTTGAGAGTCTTGTGAGACTGAGAACTTGCGTGACCCAGAAAAAGATGCCAGAGATTGTCTGGGGCTTTGAAAAGAAGAGAGGATTGAGTGCATTTTGGGAATTCAGTGTGGCAGAGTTTGGTCAGCTTGTTGTTTGTAGTGCCAATGAAGCTGATTGTTTCCAGCTTAACCTCAAAGCCCAAGTAACCAACTTTAGCAAAGTTTTCCTTTGAGGAATTCAGTTGGGTGAGGGAGATAAGACATCAATTGATAGTGGGGATGAGCAGAACATCTTGTAAGGTGACAATTTTGCCAGAGTGATTGACAAGTTTAGTTGAGCTGGAATGTGTAGCAGTGAAGGAGTTATTTGGTGAACCAGTTCCCACTTTTAGATGGATAGGTGAGCAGTCAAACAGAAACCTGGGATTGTTGATTATGTGATGACTGGTGCCGGAGTCCAGAACAGGGAGGAGGGATTATTTTCTGCCTGATGACAGGTAGATCTGAGCATTGAATTGAAGCTCAGTGCTCTTAGTGTCACTTTGAGTGTTGACGTCTGGGCTTTCATTTGCAGTATGGAGATTGGATGAGGGAGTCTTGTTCCAGTCAGGTCTAAGATGAGGATGCAAAAACCAACATTTGCTTTCTGGATGTTCAGCTAAAGGATTGTGATGTCCTTTGGAACAAGGATTTTTGGGTCTTCTCTTCACAGCGTATTTGTGGAGTGAGACAGATGGAAGCACCTTGGGAGTAGCATTGGGAATACAAGAGGACTCCAGATGTAGGACTTTGCAAAGCTTTTTCAAGATGCCAGTTGGGTTTTGAAGGAGAGCATTTTTGAGAATTATGGAGTTGACAATATGGTAAAAGGAGCTGGAGAGTTTGGCAAGGATGGTATAACTTAGGATGTCTGGAGGAACTTTGAGCCGTGCTACCATGAGCTCATTCATGAGTCTTCTGCAATCCTTGATGTAGTTTGTCAAGTCACCTTTGAAGAGGTAGAAAATGAAGTTGAGCCAGATGTGACCACAGTTATTTGAGGACTGCAACGCATATTTTTCAAGAATTGCCTTCCAGATAGCATGGGGGTTGCTATTTTTGTTGTTGTTGACAATTGATTTGAAGGCAGATTCACTGAGGTGTTGAATAATTATGTCAAAAGCTTTGAACACCTTCTTCTTCTGAGGACCAGTTAAGGGTGAAGGAGGAGGTTCAATGGTAAGTTCAAGCACTCATCTTCTGCGTAGATAGCTCTTGATTGTGAGACTCCAAGAGGGGAAGTTTGAGTTGTTCAAAAATGGTATGTTGAGCTTGGATGGGTTGGGTTGTTATTCTGAGTTGGAAATTGAGCCTATCTGTTCTGGTGAGCCTGGGACTGTAAATCTGAAGGTTTGATGGACTTAAAAAGGAGAAATTGATTTCAGCAAAGAAATACAAAAGAAAATAGATTAAGATGAGTAGACACCTTAAAAAGCCCCAGATAGCATGGTTACTGAACAGGAGCGTGAACTGGGAGAAAGCCAGAGAACACAAAAGAGCATAAGAAAGGTAAAGAAATAAAGTTGATGAGCTTAAGCAGTAGCTGTAGCTGATGGTTGGTTTTGTAGCGGTAGCTGGTGGTTCAAGTTGATGGTAGCTGATGGTTTGAGTTGATTGTGGCTAAGGTGAATCAATCTTTGCAGACATTCATCAGCCTTGATCCAGATTACCGGTGAGCAGGCAAGCGCCACTTTAGAGTTGGAGCTTTTGCAGTGAATGACTTTGGAGTAGCGCGTGAGGGTGATGGAAGCTGTTTCAGGTTCATGGATGTGACAGAATCAAGATTTAAGAAAAGGAAAAGAAAATAAATAAATAATAAGGAAAGAATAAAAACAATAGTAAGGAAATAATGTGAGCATGACTATTTGAATCCCAAAGTTATCTTCTTAACTTCTTCTTTAATGCAATTAATTGATCCAATGATCTCTTCTTTGCAACTGGAATATTTATGGTCAACATGTTTTATCAGATCCGTTTTGGTTATAATTATGATGTCTCTTATTTTTTTTACTTCCAACTCATTAATCTTAGTCAAGTTGGATGGAGATTGCAATACTTTGCCAGTTTTTAAATTTAATTTATCCAATTTTTCATACTTTTTATACAGGAATTTTCTAACACTACTGAAATTGTAGGACACATTCACAGAAAAGATGTTCAAAGTTTCAGCATCTAATTTTGGTAAATCTTCTTTTATTTCTGGGCTAGAGATATTATGTTGTCCCAATCTTTTGTGTTCCTTAACTTCTGGTGGGCTGAGGATCCCTTCTTCTTGGGGTCCTTTCCCTTTAAGGAAGCTAATTGATCCCAAGGCTTCCAGCTCTGCACTTAACCTTCTAATTCTCTCTTTGCGATGGATCAATTTTTGAAGAGATATCTTGGACCTCTTTTCCAGATTAATTGCTTTTCTCATGCCTGGCTGGTCCTCCTGGGTCTGTGCCAGTTTGAATTTTTCCCAATAACTTATTTTCTCTTTCACTAATGCTTTGATTTTCTCCTCCTTGGTTGAGTCCAGCTGGGGTGGCATAGGAGGAGCGGTATTGGCCTGTGATAACAGGCTGGGTGAGGGATTACTCTCCAATGTTGATTTTTTTGAGTTGGTAGCCGCAGTTGTTGCCCTTGTTGTCCGGCATAATGCTATGGTCACAGGTTTGAGCCCCTCATTGCGCTTGCAACTGTCATTCTTGTGGGTTTGGGTTACTCCAGGCAGAGATCCATATGATGGGACTGTACCTCTTGCACGGGTTTTGTGCCTATTTTGGCACATAACACAAATAAATTTGTAATTTTATTCAAAACTTTTGAAAAAATATATATATATATAATATTTTTTGAGTATTTTTAATTTTTAATAATTTTTTTATGTAGTGTATAACTTACTTATAGTTAAATTCAATGGTTCCAACACTTTGTTGGGGTCAATACCATCCTTGGGGGGTATTCTAACTTGATCTGAATGAGTTCCAATCAGATCTTGGGACAAATCCAGGGGTAAGTCCAATGTTACACTGTCTGGGACGTCCTCAAGAAGGTCTTGATCAATGAGATCACCAAAGACAAAATCCACTAAGAGGAATAGAATAATAAAAATTATGTTTTATATTTTTTTGTATTCTTACGTGGCTTTATGATCTTTTTAATAGGAAAATAGTTTTCATACTCACTCTTGTCATTTTTCTTTTTCTTTTTTATTCTTTTGAAAATGGAAAGTTGTTTTTGATATATTTTCCACTCCTTGTGCTGCCTTAAAAAAGAATTAAAATTTATAATTCTTTCAAGTTCAAGCTCCTTTTCTTTCAAACCTTGTTGCTTATAATAAACAAGTCTTTCCTGTTTTTGTTCAGGAGTTATAATAACAGGCACAAAATCACAGAGTTCTTCTTCATTTTTCTGTTTAAGATGTTTCAAATAATAATTGATCAATTCTCCATTGTTCTTTGGATCCACTGGAAGAATAAAAAATCAAAAGAATGGTTGATAAGTATTTTTTCTTATTTTTTGAAAATAAATTGCCTGATCCAAGGAATAAATAATTGAAAATTGATCATTTAGGGATATTTCCCGGCCAGACACCCAGTTGTAAGCTCTCTGATACCAGGATCCTTGCAGTCCTTTAGCTACAGAGAGAAATAAAAATACTGGAATAATCATATTCCAAAGATAAACACTTAAAAAGCTAAAATAATAATATTTAATTAAGAGCTGGTGCAAGTTTTCCTTGGCTTGGTTAAAAAGGTTATAAATATTTTTTAAAAAGAGGGACCACAGTATTATAATACTGGGGATTGTTACAGACAGGCAACCTCTCTTCAAGGGGCCTCCTTGGGAAGTTTAAGAACCTTTGAATGATGATGGGTGCCTTCTAAGGACTTATCCACTAATATGGCCAGGAAAAACAGCACACAGGCCAAGGCAGGAAGTAAAAAACTCACTTTGAGCAATCATTCTGCAGAAAGCCTGCAAAGATTCAGGTAAAGGGTTTCAGAGCTGTTGGGATTGATTGCTTGAATATACTTCAAGTAATCAGGTTGATTGGTTTTTTCAATAATAATAATACTTCAGACTTAGTCATAAATCACTTTCTTATCTCTTTATAAGCACTTGATTAACAATGACACAGTGTCTGATTGATGATAATAAATTCCTTGTCAGACTGATGGGGAATAATAAGTCCAAAGAGGTCTGAATAAATACCTTTTTGGGGTGATCATGAGCTTCTCAGGGCACGTAGAGAGGGTTCTGCTCATGGGCTGAGGCTATCAAGCCAGCCAGGGCAATTTTCGCACGCCCAACTGGTGCTTTCAATCAGCTAATCTCAGATATGCTGTATTTCTGTACTATTTTAGCTACATGATCTTTTATTATGTTAATTATTTTATTTTGATCATTCTTCAATTATCCTTGATTTGTACTATTGATATTGAGCTAAAGTTTTCAGATTTGGATATTTATTAATTTTCCATCATCTGAAGATCATGTAGGTAACTTTTAATAATTTTAACAGCCATTCCTTGTTGTGTTTCATGGTCTTCAAAGATTAGGATCTTTCTTTGTTGTGGTGACTCTTAATATTTGATTTCTAATTTAAAATACTTTAAAATTATTTATTGGCTAATTTTTAAGTTTTAAGTTTTTCAGAGCATTTTCATGCTTATGTAATGGTATTACATATACCAGGTAAATTGTACTAGGTTGTAGCTCTTGTGAGCAATACCTGTTGTCAGATTATTCACAACTGATCCTGAAGCGGGGATCAGTTCATTCAAATGCGCACAGGGTATGATCCACTGCATGCGTGGCAAGATTAGCTGCGCGCGGGAATATGATGCGTAGGGATTGTGTAGGGGCACAGGACTGCGCTTGGGAATTGTGACATAACACATTTCCGTGTGTAACTCCTAAAGTATAAACAACAGCTCATTTCTGACTGAATTTAAGTTGTGAAACCTATGCATGAAAACATGTGTGAAATATTGAATTGGCCAAACAGTGCCATAATGGTGCTTTGACTTTTTAGTCAATTCTTATTTAATAGTTTAAATATGAAGGAGTTATAATTCAAGGGTGGGGTCAGTGAGTAAACCTACCTAATTTTGGGTGGGCAATACATTTCTGTAATTATATTTACGGATTTCCTGCTCCTTTTTGTTTATATTAATATTTTCATTTATTTTTTTATTTTTGTTACTTTGACAGGTTGCTCTGTATGTAGTAGCAAGCTGACATACAAATTTTCAATCAAAGTAATTAAACTTGTTAGGGAACAATTCAGCAATTTAAAGCGTGATAATGATGGCAAAGTGTGCACCAAGTCATATTGCAAGACAATGGTCTTGCGTTGTTCCCATATATTAGGAGAAATACTAGAATTGAGAAACTCCATTGTGCCTTAGGATTTTCATCCTCAGTGGAGGTTGGAATATAACACTTCCAGTTCAGTAAGTTGGATTGTTGTATTTGTTGAATTGCTTTTGGAAAAAGGCTTTTAATTCCTATTTGGTTTAATAATCACTAATCCTTTTACTTTTTGAAAGGTTGACACTGATCCAGTGCTAGAATCTTCTCAATTGTTTTAGAAGCTCAGTTCAATTGTTATTTTAAAACCTGAAGAAGTTAAATTGAAGACTTTAAAGTCCCTGGTCAAGCATTCAACTAATTTGGTTTCTCACCCAAGGCATGAGCCAAAGGTCTTACAGTCCAGCCGCAGTTTACCCAAATTGAAAGACACCTCATGTGAAATTTCAAAATTCAACCCTGTGGAAAGGCAATATGAGAAGAAAATATGGGTTAGAAGGGCACCAAAAAGACCAAAAATTTGAAGTCTTTTATTTTGAGAAGTGTTATTTTTGAGGGTTTAATGAACTGATGCGTAAATGATATTTATAGTGTAAGTCAGGATTAGAATCTGAATTTCATAGTTCAGATGAAGAGACTGAAAATGAATTAGGCTCCCTTCATTTGGAATCAGACTCATTTTCTGAGGAAGAAGAAGAAGTGGATAATTCAACTGGAATCTCATCCTTGGTGATTATTTATTTCATTAATTTTATTAGAATGTTGGCTAATTGATTTTTGATCATAAGAACCAAAAGTGAAATACCTCAATCAAATACCTGAGAGATGACATATGTTCTTGGGTGAGGTTTAGGATCCTGTTGGTGAAGGTAATTGTGTATTTATAGTTATTGTGAAATAACTTGGGTAAAATCAAAATCCATGGTTTAAACTGCAAAGGGAAATGATAAAAAGATTGAGGAAACATAAGGCATTCTATGCTAAAATATTTGGGTGTATTAATTAGGTTGAAAATATTTAAAGAATACTTGATGTTTAAGACATCAATGAAATGATTACCTCTTCAAAATGGCTTGCAAAGTTAGATATGGGCTAAATAATAGCAGACACTTATGGAAGGCCAATTTCTTTCATCTCATTGGCTTCATTTTTTCTTTATACTCCTATGAAAATGGGTTTAAAATAACCATTAGATGCCAGCTTCATTTTCTTTTTCAACAATAACCACTGGGTGCACCTATTACTTGAGGGAGATATGATTACAATCCCACCCATTGTATAAAAAACTTCTTTTTTGGCTTCAAAGAAAACTTCTGGTTTGATTGATCATCTCAAATATCAACTCCATTTGTATTCAGATTCATAAACATTATATAATTTCATCATTTTTTTTCATTTCATCATTTTGTTTTGGTCCAACATGTATTTCTGGTGCTGATCTTTTACTTCTATTAATATAAAGGTTTATCACATTTTGAACATCATTAAATTGAGTGTTTTGAGTTAAAATCATTATTTTGAGAGTTTTGAATGATATTTTATTGGTAAGTCAGTTCAACTTGTGTTGGGATGATCGCATAATAGGGAGTACTTTTACTTGTTATGATGGGATCATCTTGAGACAAGTTGATCTTGTTGTTTTTGGTGTTTTCACTTTAGGTCTAGTCCATCAAGCTGAACTTGTATCAATTCCACCTCAATGGACTAGCCCTATTATTTGGGGGTTTGATTTAGTTTGGAACTAGTCCAATGAAATAAGTTGACTTGTGTTGGGATGATCCCATCAAAAGAAGTCTTTCTACTTCTTATGATGGGATTACCTTAACACAAGTGGAACTTGTTTTTTTTTAATTTAGGGCTATTCCATTCAGTCAGACTTACCTTCCTCTTTCTTTGGACTTTATTGATTTACTTCTTGGAATGATAAAATGGAATGATATGAATTTAATTGATTTTTTTAATATACTTTAGTTGAATTCTGTTTTGGTTGAATTCAATTTCTTTTTTTAATTTAAAATAAAATGTTTCTATTTTATTTTATTTTATTCAAATTTTTTATGGCTTTAGTGATTTATTTTATGTAAATTGTTCCTCTTTTTTTTTATTTACCCATTTTCGTATTTTATTTTTGGGCACAATTTTCTGATTTTTTTAGACTTTTTAATTTTTTTTTATTTATTCATAGGGCCATGAATGTGCATTCATGGGAAAAAAGTGTGCATTTTCGACCTCTCCCTAACATTTTAAATATTTTTTATTTTCTTAACTGTATGTTCACTCCTTTTACCTAGATCAGAGGTATTTTTATGATATAAGAACCTCTCATCCCCCCATGATCTTCCCACAAAAATTCATTGACCCCTCATCATTCCCTTTACCATTATTGCCTTAAATATTTTTGATCAATCAGAAATTTCAGCCAAATAAAACTCTACCTTCTTAATTGCTAACTGCATTATTCACAAATCCAGGTTTTTGGGAAAAAATTAAAATTAAAATTAAAAAAAATGAAATAAATAAAAATAAATAAAAATTTAAACAAAAAATTAAAATTAAGATCAGACAAAAAATTAAACAAAAAATTAAAAAAACAAAAAAAAAAACAGAACAGAACAAAAAAACAAAACAAAACAAAACAAAACAAAACAAAACAAAACAAAACAAAACAAAAACAAAAAAACAAAACAAAACAAAAAAACAAAACAAAACAAAACAAAACAAAAAAAAAAAAAAAAAACAAAAAAAAAACAAAACAAAACAAAACAAAACAAAAAAAAACAAAACAAAACAAAACAAAACAAAACAAAAACAAACAAAAAACATTTTTCTGTGGGGTATGAGGGGTGGTTGTTATATGTTCTATTCCAAAATCTTTCATAATATCCTCAAATTCCTTTCCTAAGAATTCACCTCCTATATCAGTTAATAATCTTCTTAGTTTCTTCAAGACCCTTTGCCTTCCCAATTTCTTGAATAAATAATTCACCTCATCAGCTGTATCAGATTTCTTTCTGATGTTTTTCACCCAGGAAAAATTGCTAGCAGTTTCTACTAGGTTGATGGAGTACTTTGAGCCTCCAAAAGAGAAGGGATTAAATGGTACAGCCAAATCAATTGAGAATTCTTCTCCTACTACTTCTGTTCTTTTTCTCTTCTTAGAGAACTTGTCTCTGGTCATCTTTCCTAGTATACAGGTTTCACAGTTCTCATCAGTTCCTTTGTGGCCAGATCTTCTGTGTACCACAGATGATTCACCACTTATTCCTTCTGTATGGAGATTTGCTTCTAATAACTTTGACTCAACTATACCATGAAACACTATCTTCTTTTCATTCTTGACTTGAAAATTTGAACCTAAGTTCTCAATCTGAAAAAATAATTCCATCAACAACTCACAGAAAACAATTTATATTCTAAATCAGGGAAAAGATAAACTTATTTAAATTCAATAGGTCCGTAATTCTCTGTTTCAAGTTTAACACAACCTTTCCCTTGGATTTTTATGCTTCTAACCTTTTCACCAATATTTACAACACCACTTTTATAGAAAATTTAAAAAATTAACGTCCCTTTCACGCCTGGTACTCGCGGTAACTTCCCTTTCACGCCTGGTACTTGCGGGAACTTCCCTTTCACACCTGGTACTCGCTGGACGGCCCGCTTGTCCCGATTCTCTTACACAAATATCACTTGTCTGTCACTGCTCAACCACCCGCAAATCAACCTCCAGCGCGTGTTGATGGGAGGCTCATCCTTTTCCTTTCCAGATTGAACTCAACCAAACTCCATGAATCTTCAAGATCTTGCCTCCCAACCAACTGGCCTCTCAGTCGACTTATATTTCTTATCTTCATTCCCTTTTTCTTTTAGTATTATTTGTTTTTTTTATTCATTGTCTTGCTTTTTCTTTTTCTATTCTTTATTTCCAAAACGCTCACAATTGTCATCAACTCAATTAACTCTTCCATGTCTGGTAAGACCATCACTACCTCTCTTCCTTAAAGGTCCCAATATCTGATTCTCTCCTCTTCAGCCTGCCTTGACTATCTTCCATGCTTGGTCTTCTAGTCTTTCAGCCGTCCTCTTATTCTAAGTCTTAAAACTCTTTTTGGTAAAAGCTTGCGCTTGATGTTTGTCTCTTTTCCTTCTTTTCCTGATTTTTCCTCATTTTCCTTTGTTCATTGATCTTTTTTTGTTCCAGCCCTCTTAAATTTATCAACTCAATTCAATTCAACCAAAAATTTTAAAAGCCAAACTCTCAACAGCTAACCGCGATGGAGGGATCAAGCTCAACTTTGTTCAATGAATTCACTCAAATTATTCTAAAGGCCGCTCTTGAAGCTATTCCAATTCTCAACGAAAAAAATTGCTCAATTTGGAAGGACAAGCTATCTATTCTCTTTGAACTAAAGAATGTCAAAGTTGCGCTGGAAGACAAATCAAAAGAACTAAGCAAAACTGAAGACATGGAAGTACGGGTTATCATATTATCATAAATTGATGTGGTAACGCACGCAAACGTGGTAAACGCTCTAAACATAAACTTGGCTAAATTACTTTGGAAAAGCATCAAGGAACATTTTGCCTCCTTGCAAACAGCGAATCATGCAAGAATCTTCAGCAAATTTCTCTACCAAGAATTCAGAGCCTAGAACATTGCGTCATTCATAACCCAATCAAAAATTTTGATCAAGAAAATGGCAGATGTAGGAATTGACTTACCAGACAATATCGTGGTGTACTTAATTCTATTCAAATTTCCTTCTCAACTCCATCCTCTTTGACAACAAATCATGCACTCCGACAGAGACATATCAGTAGAATTGGTTTTTGATCACCTCACCCAACTAATCAACAAAACCAAAGCAAAAAAAAGCCATTCAAAACCTCTCAAAACCGCTCTTATTGGGTTGGATTGGCAAAAACAAATTGTTCCTAAAGATCAAAGATGCAAACGAGGATTTCACAATCCCAAATCAAAAGATCATCCAGAAGGCAGATGTTGGCATAAACATGAGCATTTAGCCCCCAAGTGGTGGGAGGAAGCCCAAGCAAAATGGAGGGTGCAATTCAAATCTAAAAACAAGGAGGTAGCACACTATCATGCTCTGATCACTACCTGAATTGAAGACATTAGCGCCAAACATCAAATCATCCTGGACTCTGGAGCGTCCTGTCACATGTTCAATTCCAAAGAATATTTCATCAAATTTTCCTACTGCAAAGGCAAATCCATAAGCACTGGGAAAGAAGGAGCCAACCTACCTATTCTAGGGAAAGGAACTGTTAAACTCAATTGGAAATCATCTGAAGTGACGCTTACAAACTGCTTCTTTGTTCCCAATCTGGTAGTTAATCTAATCATTCCCGGCGAATTAATAACTAACAAAAACTGTGTTTTGCAGTTCAGAGGACAATCCTTTCAACTTCTCAACGGTAGTAAAGTGGCTTTCACTGGATTTATCAAAAACAACCTCTTTGTCCTCAACCTTCCTAAATCAATTGTTTGTGGATCAAAAATGTCTTACCTTACTTGAAAGCTTTTCTCCAATGAGAAGCTCAAACATCTCCATCAATTGCTCTTCCATGCTAATCCCCATTGACTCAAATTCCTATTCCCTGAAATTCCCAAAAAACAAATTGAATTGTTTGTTTTCAAAGATTGCGCCTTTGCAAAAGTCACCATATTCCCTTTCAAAAATACTGCTTCTATTTCTTCCAAACCAATGGAAAAGATACACATCAACTTAATGGGTCCAATAAATCCTGCTTCTTGCAATGACATGAAATATATCTCAACTATAATCCACAACTTCTTGGGTTACTTTTCAGCTATTCCCTTGAAAAACAAATTGGATGCTTGCCAGCAACTCATTTCCATTCTCAATTTTGAAAATAAATCTAGAGGCTACTTTCCATCAACTTTTTTTTCAGGCGGCGGAGGAGAATTTTGTTCAAATATATTTTCCGACTTCTTACAGGGCAACTCAATCCAACATCTTATTACGGAGCCGTATCATCATGAACATAACGGAAGGGTAGAACAAGCCAATAGAACTATTGGGGAAGCAATCCAAACCACCCTCAGATCTTCTAAGCTACCTCTTCAACTGTGGGCAGAGATTTCAAAATTGGTCTGTCTCACCATCAATCAAATTCCCAAGGCAAAGGATGCAAAATCTCCATACAAGCTCTTCACTGGGAAGAATCTCCCTATCAAATTCTTTCAACCTATAGGATTGAATGTAGTCTATCTAGACATGAAAATTCCTTGAGGCAAAAAACTCAGAGATAGGGGAAAGATGGGAACCCTCGTGGGTTACAATCCTTTCCTTTTATTGTACAGAATACTCACCCCAAATAGTTTAATTGTTTGTTCTAAGCATGTCAAGATTTTATCCTCTCCAAACCACTCTCCTTCATCAACTGAAAAACTTTTGATAGAAAAAGAAATCACTCCGGTTTCTGATCTGGATGAAGTTCCATTAGTTCAACCTCTCAATTCAGAGAAACTTTCAAGTTCTCAACCTCAATCATCTCCAGAAAACAAAACCAAAATCTCCTCTTCTAACAAGTTGGAGGTAGAAGAGCAAATTCATGAAGAACTGGTTCCTTAATTATCTAACGAGTCGGTCTGAGTTCTCAGAGATTGCTCTAAATTAAATAAACCTCTATGGTACGGTTTTCATCATTATTTCATTCCCAAATCCTTTGAACAAGCCAAGAAGTGCTCCAATTCCTCTTTTTGGGAATCATCTATGGATGTCAAACTTGATGGAATCAAATTTATGAAGGTTTGGGAAGATTACAATGGTCCTGAACCCATTAATCCACTAAACACTACGTGGGTATATTGCCTCAAGGATAACTGCCACAGTGACCCTTTAATATAAAAAAGCCAACTTTGTGTTCAAGGATTCAATCAAATTTACGGTCTAGATTATCAAGACACATTCTCACCTACGGGAAAAGCTGCCTTGCTACAAATTGCTCTCATCTTTGGTCTTTCATTCTTGCTTCCTATAACTCAATTCAATGTCAAGTCTGCTTTCCTTCACGCCAATATTCAAGAAACTGTTATCATCAAAACTACCAAGGGTTCCAAAAGAACCTCCAAATATCTATTGCTCAAGAAATTGCTTTATGGTTTGAAACAATCTCCGTCTAATTGGTTCAACACTTTAACTTCTTGGATTTGCAGCCAAGGATTCAAAGAATCCACTGCTGATCCCTGCGTCTATCTACACACCAAATCTAAATCTGTTTTATTCTTCAATGTAGACGACTTAATTCTAGTCGGTAACAGTAACCACTTCAAAGAATAATTCTTAAAAAGTTTTCCCAAATCGTCCCATCATGATCCAAACACAATACTTGGAATGAAATACTTTAAAGAAGGCAATAAGATTCTACTCTCTCAGCCTAAACACATAGATCATGGTCTTGCAGAATTAAAGCTTACGGACTGCAAAGATTCCTCCGTCCCTCTAACTCCCAACGTCAACTTGAAACCTGCATCCAACAAAGAAAATGAAGAATTTAAATCCCTTAACATCAATTACAGATCCGCCGTTTTTCTTATGAATTATATAGCTTGCCTTACAAGACCTGATCTAAGCTTTTCTTTTTCCAATCTAGCTTGTTATTGCAAAAAACCTGGGATCCACCACTGGAGAGAAGTTAAACAATGTTGGAAATACCTCAAACAAACAAGAAACCTAGCTCTTACGCTGCAAGCTTGAAATGACTCAACTCAACTAATTTGCTATAGTGACGCTACCTGGAGGGACAATCTTATAACTTGACACTCACAATCCGGCCATCTTACTCTTCTTTGAGGCTCAATTACTTCCTGGAGCAGCTACCAACAACAAAATGTTACTCACTCAACCACTGAAGCCAAACTAACTCCTTTAGTGGACTCTTTCTTAGAAGCTATCTGGATTAAAACTCTTGTTGCGGAAATGTGGGGCAAAGAAGAAGAACCTAGTTTACATCTCATAGACAATGAAGGCCTGGATGACAAACTTAAGAAATTTGGTTGCAATTCAAAGACTCAACACATCAACATAAAAACAAAGGCCCTGCGGGAGGAACTCAAAGCTAATAAATTAGTTTTCAAATTAATCCCTAGCTCTTCAATGCTTGCTGAGGGACTGGCTAAGGCTCTCCCCAAAAGCTCTCTGTCTTCTCTCATTAATCTCATCAATCACAGCGGTTCAGTCTTACCAGGCACAAGGGGTGTAGAAAATTTAGAAAATTTACTTCCCTTTCACGCCTGGTACTCGCGGGAACTTCCCTTTCACTCCTGGTACTCGCTGGATGGCCCGCTTGTCATGATTCTCTTACACAAATATCACTTGTCTGTCACTGCTCAACCACCCGCAAATCAACCTCCAGCGCGCGGTGATGGGAGGCTCATCCTTTTCCTTTCCAGATTGAACTCAACCAAACTCCAAGAATCTTCAAGATCTTGCCTCCCAACCAACTCTCCTCTCAGTTGACTTATATTTCTTATCTTCATTCCCTTTTTCTTTTAGTCTTATTTGTTTTTTTTTTATTCATCGTCTTTCTTTTTCTTTTTCTATTCTTTATTTCCAAAATGCTCATGATCGTCATCAACTCAATGAACTCTTCCATGTCTGGTAAGACCGTCACTACCTCCCTTCCTTAAAGGTCTCAATATCTGATTCTTTCCTCTTCAGCCTGCCTTGACTATCTTCCATGATTTGTCTTCTGGTCTTTCAGCCGTCCTCTTGTTCAAAGTCTTAAAACTCTCTACGGTAAAAGCTTGCGCTTGATTTTTGTCTCTTTTCCTTCTTTTCCTGATCTTTCCTCATGTTTCCTTTGTTCATTGATCTTTTTTTTGTTCCAGCTCTCTTAAATTTATCAACTCAATTCAATTCAACCAAAAACTATGTGGTAAAAAGTTCTGAAAATAGTATTTATTGTTGAACATGTGGTCAATGTGAACTTTTAGGGTTGGTCACCTAGACCAAGCTGATATTGATTTCATTCAGATCAAGAGTAAGTTAGAAAGAAAAGTTCACAACAGCAAGAACAGAAATGGAAATAAGAAATAACCAACGGGTGAGGATACTGGCTAGATCAGGAGTCTGAAGGATGATTTCTTGATGAGAAGAAAAATAAGCAGACTCTTAAAGCCAGAGATCAATTAGACAAGCCAGTTGCAATACTTTGAGGTAAGTTGTTCTTGCGCCTAGAAAAAGCTGTGTGAGAAAATCATGAGTTCTCTTGATTGATGAGTTGGATACTTCAGAGGATCCTACTGGTGTTGAGCTGGCTGCAAGAGATGGTTGGATTGGTTGATTGATTGATTATTGAATTGGTCTTGCAATTGTGAGTGATTGTCTTTTTGGTTCTGTATTGGTGATGAAGAGAAGTACCGGTGACAAAATCATAGTGTTGCTTGTGGTGGTGATTGATTGAGCCGCATAGCCGGGCGTCTTGATGATTGGAGTATGTACACCCGGACATTGAGCGCATTGAGTGGGACCACCAGTACAACCAGTGACATGATGAAATCAGAGAATAGAAAGAATAAAAGAATGAGAAACAATACAGATAAACAACAAAGAAGAACATGCAACAACAAATGGAGTGCCTTAATATTTGTGTGATTGATTAAGTATGACAAGATAGAGATCTGGAACATGTAATGAATGTATATTTAATCAGTTGTGAGAATTGACTTAACACGCCCCCTCAACTCATCAACTAATGACACAAAGAGCTAAAAGAATTTACAAGTTGGGAGATTGAGGCTTTTTTCACTGCTTTGGTTAGAGTGTTGGCGGTCATCAAGAGTGATGGAATAAGTTGGAGATTGATCAAGCCATTGTTAAAATCATTTTGGAGGCTCTTTTTTTTGAGATCAATGTGCTTGACCTTTGAGTTTGAGCCAAAATGTTTGATTTTGTTGTCAAGACCCTTATTGTCTATTGGATGTAAGGGAAAGCGCAATTCTTCTCAATAGATGTTGTTGACTAGCCTTTTCAACCAACAAGCCTCAAGATGACAACTTGATAGCAATACGCATTCCAATTTGGTGGACAAATGAGATATGCATTGTTTTCTTCTGCTTGTCCAATAGAGTGGACTACCTTTGAAGAAACAGATGAATCCGCTCTGAAAGATCCTAAATGTCAGGTCATCCCCCCAGGTGGCATTGCTGAAGCACACTAGATGGTTCAAAATCGACTTGGGTCCTAGAGTGAGTTGAATATTTTTGGTGTTCCCCAGGTACTTCCACACATGTAGGATCTTTTTCCAATGAGAGAGACCAGGTTTCTTGAAGAATTTGGTCAAGTTGGAGACCGCAAAACTTATGTTGGGCCTGGCCAATCCTGCTATGAAGTTCAAGCGTCCAATAGGTGACCTATATTTTGTATTAAGTTCAAGAAATTTCTTGTGGTCTTCATTGTCCGCCGTTTTAAGATGTGAGCCAGGTGTAAGAGGGGTCAAACCGCCTCGGCAGTCTGTCAGATTCAACTCGTTGAGACCCTTTTCAATGTGGAGGGGCAGAGAAAGGTGAATAAGTCCTCTCTCCCTCTCCACTTTCATCCCTAGAAGTGTATTTGGTTTGTGTGCAGAAGAGTTGTTGAATTTGGATAGGAAGGCTTTCTTGAACTTGCCCACGTTGCCTGCAACCAGTCAGTCATCCAGGTGAAAGAAGATGACTGTACTTTTATCCTTGCCAATGTATAGACACGGTTTGCATTCTGATTTGTCAAAACCTTGGGACTTAATATACTCACTCCGCATCTGATACCAATTTCTAGGGTCTTGTTTAAGTCTGTAGAGGGATTTCTTGAGGCAAAGGTACTTGGATTTCCGGTTTCAACCGTAGGGCGTCTTAATGAAGACTTGTTCTTCAAGTTCGGAGTGAAGAAAGGCTCCCTTCACATCTAGTTTAAGAATGTCCAAGTTCTTGTCAGCAGCATAGGTGAGAAATGCCCGCAACAAGGCTACTTTGACGGTGGGAGTGTACGTTTTGAGGTAGTCTAACCCATAGCGTTGACCAAAGCCTTGGACGCACAATCTAGTTTTGTATGTTGGTGGTTTGCTGTTGTGGTGACCAAATCTGGACACCCTGGACCAGATGCAGAAAATTCAAAAATTTGTCACAATTCTTTCATTTAGGTGTCATTCCTTCATCTGAGGAAAAAAAAAATTGGAATTTTTTTGTATCAGTATCACTTCTCCGATTCCCTCATCCTGCCAAGCGTTCTCCTCTCCCAGTAGTCTAGGACAGGCCTCTCTTGGTCCCATCCCCTAGGCATTGCGTTTGATCCCTTCTCTCTTTGTTCCGCTGTGGAGACTCCTTTGGGATTGGGTAAAGTTTAGCAAATAGCTTTCTGGCAGTCACTTGAGGGGGAATTTAGTACTACAACTACTAATAAGATAGATGAAGACTAAGGGTGGTTTTGAATTGCCTGCCCCTCTAAGTACTATAGTAGTCTCACAACAATAAAAGAAAAGAGATTGGTGGCTGATTTTCAAATAGAGTTGCTACTATAGTAGTCTCTATCAGACCTAGGATCAATGTATTCAAGCTTGATAAGGAAGAAATGGTGGAACAGATAGGTTACCTGGTGGATAGAAGCTGAGTAAGGGAAGAATCCTTTCTCTAGTCTTATCCTTTATATATTCTTTATGTTGTTTTATTGGTTACTGATGAATACTCCCTTGATGTTACAGGTGTTGAGTGATAAAGCTGAAATGGTTGAGACTATGCTTGATAACTGATGATGATGGTTGATGATGCTTGATGATGATGATGATGGTTGAGGTAGGTGATGATGATGGTTGATGATGGTTGATGAATGATGATGGATGAGGTAGGTGATGATGGTAGTTGATGATGGTGATGGTGGATGATGATGACAGTTGATGATGGTGATGGTGGATGATGATGATGGATGATGATGATGGATGATGATGGTGATGATGGGTGATGATGATGATTGGTGATGGTGATGATGGTGATGGTGGATGATGATGATGATGTTTAGGTTATGGGGACATGGTGGTGATGTTCAAAGGTATGGGGTATTGGGTAAATAATGGTGGTGGTGGATGGTCAAAAGTATGGGTTATTGGGTTGGCTCATGGTCAAAAAAATATTGGGTAATGATGATGGATGGTCAAGGGTAATGGTGGTGGTTGATGGTGGATGGTCAAGGGTAATGGTGGTGGTTGATGGTGATGGTATCGGTTATGGGATTGATTATTTTTACAGTATTGGTTATGGGATAATGGGTTGAGTATGGTCAAAGTATGGGTTAAGGGTGCCTAGGAGGCATGGTGATCCCTGGAGGGGAGGATGGGGGGAACTGATGGGACCTGGATGGGGGAGAGAGGCCCTCTATTTATAGAAAATCCTGCCCTCAGGGCTGCCCCTGAGGGTCTCCCTGATACAGTGAATACAGTTCATGAGGCATTTTTGCTGGTTAGAGGAGGATGCTGTGAAGGATCTACATGCATGTACACCCTTGCATGCATTGCTGTGCTGCATTGATACAGGTGCCCCCTGCATAAATTACTTCTGTCTAGTGGTGGTTGGTCATTTGTTTGGTCCTTTATGCAGTGTCTTGCATATATTTCTTCTTTATACAGCTGCTTGTTTGGTTCTGGATGCAGTTCCTTGCATATATTGCTTCTTTATTATGTCCTGTATGATTCTGTACAGCCTCTGCATGCAGTGTCTTGCATATATTGCTGTGTATACAGGTGATTTGTTTGGTTCTTCATGCAGTGCCTTGCATATATTAATTATGTATACTGCTGAAGGTTTGTTTGGTGCTGTATGGTTGTAATGTATGGTGTATTTACTTGAAGGAATCCAGGGTATGTCCATGAACCTTCACTGGTCTGTGACACCTGGTAGGGGTGTGGGTAGGCCAGGGTTGATTTAAGCTGTATCTTCTAAACCATGAGAGATAGAGGGGTACTTTGGCTGAGTGACTAGGGGTTATTTTTGGTTTAGAATACATTTTTGAGTTCTGTTTGATGATTGGAGCTGTCCTTATACTAGAAAAGTGAGTCTGATGGCTATAGGTTAGGTTTTGGAGCACCACACCGCCCTTCCTTTTGGCCAAACGCGCGGGCCGAGACCCGCTTGGCCCAAGGTCTCATCTCAGAACTTCCTCCACGCTCCCTTCCTACTCCAAAACTTGCGACTCCATGCCCAACTACTCAGTTTAGAGAATCATAGCCTTGGTTGGGCCATCGTTCAATCTATCTACAACTGTCAGCTGCCCAGGAGTGGTCTTGGATCAATCTCAAACCTGATTGAAAGGCTACTAGCAATCAATCATTTGGTTGGTTTCCTACTACTCCTACCCAAGTCTAGTTCCAACCACGAGAGCTTGAGCCTCAAGACTGTCCTTCAGCATCTCAACATCCCCCTCACCCATCAATCCACCTACTTTGAATCCATCCCCATTGGTACTCACACCCCTTGTCAAAATTTCCAACTACCAATCCAACCATTCCCAAACCTAACCTTCTTAGATCTCTCCACCTCATCCCTACCCTCTGTCACCAACAATCTTGCCATCATCCTCCAACAACAACAACAATGAGGGTGATGTCAATCATCATCTCAATCTATCCTCCAAGCCTCAATTGAGCCAAGACTTTGATTGATTGGCTCTCCACCTACTCTCTCATCTCTTCCAATCCATCTCAAACCTTTCCTTGGCCAACGCCAATCCATCAATAACTTGCAGCCCCTTCCATCTTTGGGTGGGGGTGGGAGAGTGTTGTCTACCGCCCGCGGACACCCACGGGCGTTCTGGTCCATTTCCTTTTCCCACCCTTTCCACCTTTGGGTGAGGGGTGGGTGATCCCAATGTTGTTGTGTGCGCCCGTCCGCGGACAGACGCAAGAGATGGTGAAGGGATGAGAATAGATCTCACCCCGGTCAGGGAGGCCGGATTTCCACTGGCCTGAGTGATCAAATTTTTCTGATCACCTGAAAATCAAAAAAAAAAAAAAAATCACTCTATTTGTACAATCAGTTGTACATAGTCTAACAGGGCCTCCTGCCCATATAAGGAGGGCTCTCCCCCTGCCTTTTGGGAGGGAAGCAGCACAGCACATCCTATCCTAACCAGGGAGTAGGGCCTCCTGCCCATATAAGGAGGGCTCTCCCCCTGCCTTTTGGGAGGGAAGCAGCACAGCACATCCTATCCTAACCAGGGAGTAGGGCCTCCTTCCCATATAAGGAGGGCTCTCCCCCTGCCTTTTGGGAGGGGAGCAGCACAGCACATCCTATCCTAACCAGGGAGTAACATCATCAGTATCCTCTTGAAATAAATTATCCGTGAGGTCCCATTCCCCTTTATCTGAGACTAAAATTTGGGTATATCTATGATTGCCCCTTGATCCTTGAGCCTCCATACTCAAAACCCTGATCCTTGATCTTTATCACCAACCAATAGCTTTGCTGGTTGAAGAAGAATTTGACTGATTGAATTCTTGAGTGTGTTACACCACTCCTGATCCCTTTATCTGACCATATTGGTCCCGATCATCCTTTGATTATCTCTCTGGAACCAGTCGCGTTTGACTGAATAGGTTTTATTAAGCTTAAAAACTGGAGTGTTAAACTTCCCTTCATTTCTTTTGAGGTTTAATTCCTCCAAGCTACTCTTGAGTCCCTTGAGAAGTGTTGGGTTATTCTTGTTTGAATCAGTTATTGTTTTGCTTCTAGAGCTTCATCAAACAATTAGCTTTGTCTTGTGCAGCCACCCACAGTTATCTGGTACCCTTCAAGGGCTTGATTGTGGAGAGTTGGGCAGGTTCATTGAGAACCTGGAGGGTGTTTGGGATTGAGTTGATCTTTCCTAAGCTTCTGCTGAAAACCAGAGCTATTAGCTTGTGGGTGTTGTCACTTACTATTTCCTTTTCTTGTTGAACTCTGAACAAACCTTGACTTCTTCTATTCAAATTTTGCCCGGCATCATCTTGTCTCAGATAGTGTTGTTTTCCCAGCTACCAACTACTATAATCTTTATCCTCTTAAACTTGGTCCCTTGTTTACCAGGTTCTGGACTTTGATCTTGGTTACATTTAAATATTTTTGTAACACTCGGGAGGGCAGCCTAAACAGCACCTTTCCCTCCACAGAACCTCCACGGCCTAGCACCGTTTGGAGTCTTACACTGGGGGTGTTTGTCTTGATCTTGAAAACCGGGACGGTTTTCAGAGGGTTATTGACTTTGCTATCATCCGCCTCTTCCCACACATTTTGATCTTCAATGGTATTGAATTTGTTCATGACTGACTTTCTCCATTCCGGATACTTCATGGCCTCCTCCAGCAACATTGGCAGTTTTTCTGACAGAAAACCATATTGTTCTGGCTTTGAGATTTTTTCACAATCTTGCAGTGTTGGCCTGAGAGAGTTCTCAACGGAGACTTTGCTATTGGATGAGCAATCAGATTTGGCGTTGGAATCTGTGACAGACTCTGCTTTGACTTTGAGAGCAGGGGGGCCTCTGCAGTAGGAGTTTGCGCTGGAATGTTGCTTCTTGAATGAATTGTCTTGGTGTTGCACTTGATTGAGTCAATCTTGATTGGTGTTTGGTGGTTAAAGATCACATGTTTTGAATTGAACACCTTCCCAAGAGAGTTGATTATCTTATATGATAGAAGGTGTGGGTTGAATTCAATCAGGATTCCTGGAGCGCCTCTATTGTCCAGTTTGTATTTAACCTCAGTCTGATTTAATTTATAGGTAAGTGATGCACCTATTGGCTTGAGTTAGTCTTTTGGTAACAACTTGTTGTGCATTTTCAACCATGGAAAATCTTCTCCCTTGGATTTAGGAATTTGATTTAGCATAAGGCAGCAGCCTTTCACCACTTTGTACCAATAAGATTTTGGGAGATTTGAGTCAGTAATGGTGGCTCTTGCAGATTCTATCACCGTACAATTTGCGCTTTCCACCCGCCCGTTGTGTTTTGAATGATAGGGCTCGGTCACTATTTGGTTGATATGGTGCAATTTGCAAAAGTCTTGCAGTTTTGTATTTACAAATTTGCCTCCTCCATCTGAGCATATTTCTTTGGGGTATTGGTTTGTTTTCCTATGTTTTTTCTCAACAATGAATATAATTGTGTCTGCAGCGTCACTCTTTGATTTGAGTGGAAAACATGCTAGGTAGCCTGAGAAGGAGTCAACAAGGTTTAGAATGTACTTATAGCCACCTTTAGAAGTTGGTGTTATTGGGCCCATCAGATCCAGGTGAATTCTTTCAAAGCAATGCAATGCAACTGTCTGTTGATGCGGAAAAGTTTTTTTTGTGATCTTGGCTCTGTTGCAGCTCAAGCATTCAAATTCTTCTTTGGCCAAGAGTGGCAGAGAGTGGTTGAGGAATTTTTCCATTCTTGAAATGCTAGCGTGACCCAACAATCGATGGATTTCTTGAAAAGCAGCCCATGAGTAGTGACAGCTCATAGTGTTTGTTTTCATGTCAATAATAAACAGATTGTTGGTTATCACGCCAGATAGAAGAGTTTTACCTTTCAGTCTCAGCCTGAAGGTGCTTGGTGTAATGCTGGAGTTGACAGATAAGGAGGCTCCTTTAGTCATCAGTGCTCCTATGGAGATCAAATTCACTGTTGAGTCAGGTACCCAGACAGCGTCCAATAGAGACATGAATGCATCTTTGGTTGCTATGGCTGCTTCACCAGTGCCTTCAATGTCTATGGCAGCATCTTTCTTGTTGGTTTGAATTCTCCTGTGTCCATTTCTGGATTTGAGGTGATTGAAGCGTTTTCTGTCTTTGATCATGTGTACCAAACAACCAGAGTCAAGGATGAATTGTTCTGAAATTGTTTTGTTGTAAGCACCAACTCCACAGAAAAAGGAGTAGAAATGGGCTTTGTTGACCGTGGCTTTAGGTTTTGACTTCTTTCCTGGGTTTTGAAGATTGGATGGTTTGAGTTTGGGGAATTCATACCAACACTAGTTGGCAGGATGAGACGTCACCGTGTGATTGTGCTTGCCGTTTTTGCACCAAGTTCCCCTATACAGGGCAACGTTGATGGGTTCCACACAATCATCTTGCGCTATAACCTTGTTATTTTGTTGGATGAGTTGATTCAAAACAAATTTTATCTTCATCTCTGTTGTGGCATGCATGATTTTTGTTTTCATATTATGCATCAAGGAGGGAAACTTGAACAATACAAGGTATGCAATTATATCGGAAGGTAATTTGATTCCTACCTCTGTCAGTTTTTTAAGGTAGACCTTGATTGAGGTGACAAAGGCCTTGATGTTGGTGTCTGTTGTCAGGTGGAGAAAGGCATTAAATACTCTAGCTCTGTTTGCTGACTGAGACAATGCAAAATGATTCTGAGTGGATAACCAGATGATTTTGGTGTTGTCTTCATTCACGTCATCTATGATGTTATTGTACGTTTATGAGTCAAGTTTGGCAATAATGTGGGCTACAAATTCCTGATTTGTGTCCTCATCAAGTTTCTTGTCCTCATTGGGATCGTTCATGATAAAAAAAATACCACGCAATTTGAAAAGTTTCTCAAATTTTTTTGCCACATACTGTAGTTATTGGAAGTTAATAGAGGAGTTGATTCGATTAGGGATTTGATTGCAAGTGACTTGTAATTAGTCAAATCTCCCCCTGTTTCTGGTGTTGAGGAAGGTTCCTGTTGGTCCATAATGAGTGATTTTGGCTTTTAACTGTGTGAACTTTTAGGGTTGGTCACCAAGACCAAGCTGATATTGATTTCATTCAGATCAAGAGTAAGTTAGAAAGAAAAGTTCACAACAGCAAGAACAGAAATGGAAATAAGAAATAACCAATGAGTGAGGATACTGGCTAGATCAGGAGTCTGAAGGATGATTTATTGATGAGAAGAAAAATAAGCAGAATCTTAAAGCCAGAGATCAATTAGACAAGCCAGTTGCAATACTTTGAGGTAAGTTGCTCTTGCGCCTAGAAAAAGCTGTGTGAGAAAATCATGAGTTCTCTTGATTGATGAGTTGGATAATTCAGAGGATCCTACTGGTGTTGAGCTGTCTGCAAGAGACGGTTGGATTTGTTGATTGATCAATTATTGAATTGGTCTTGCAATTTTGAGTGATTTTCTTGTTGGTTGTGTATTGGTGATGAAGAGAAGTAGTGGTGACAAACTTATAGTGTTGCTTGTGGTGGTGATTGATTGAGACGCATAGCCGCGCGTCTTGATGATTGGAGTATGTAAACCCGGACATTGAGCGCATTGAGTGGGACAGCCAGTACAACCAGTGAAATGATGAAATCAGAGAATAGAAAGAATAAAAGAATGAGAAACAATACATATAAACAACAAAGAAGAACGCGCACCAACAAATGGAGTGCCTTAATATTTGTGTGATTGATTAAGTATGACAAGATAGAGATCTGGAACATGTAATGAATGTATATGTAATCAGTTGTGAGAATTAGCTTAAAAGTCAATACAACCAGAATCCACTATTCTTCCACTTGATCCTCCATATTTATGGGAAATAGACCACATGTCAGGTGCTTTTGCTGACTATCATTGGTAAATGGTTTACTTACATGAGCAAGGTAACTTTCTTCATCATCCAAAAATTGATAATTGTTCAATTCTGCTTCATTGCTTCTGTTAGGTTCTCTCTTGAACCCCACTTTGTCTTCCACAATGGGTTCAGCAGTAAAGAGGTCTTCAATTTTTTCTCTTTTAGCCATGAGACTAGTTACTTCTTCCACCTCATCCCTTTTAGAATGAAAAGTTCTATTTTTTGATTCAAAACCTTTAGCAGAGTTCCCTTGAGAATACCTAAGTTCATTGGCAATATGGCCAACCTTGTCATACTTGTAACACCTGGCATTCTTTTTTTTGAATGTCCTCTCACCAAAATTCTTGATAAACAAATCTTTTGTGTGTTTCTCTTTTCTATTGAATTGAGTTCTGTCTTTTTCAATTATGCTGGAAACCTCTTCTCCATCCATAATTTGATTCATTTGTGAGATGATTCTCACAAGGGCCTCAAATTACCTAGGAATTCTTTGAAGTATGTTCAATGAAAGACACTCTGAGTCTATATTGAGCCCAGAGGATCTGAATCTGGCTATAGCCTTTTGAATATCAGTGATGAACTTATGTGTTTTATGGAAACTTACACTGTCTTTTTTTTTGTAAGCCACATTCTTTGTGTGGCTTCTTTTGCCTACAAAATTATTCTTCAGGTGTTTCCACAGTATGGAGCCATTCCCCTTCTACTGGGGTTTGAGGAAATTGGTGCCAAATCCAAGAAATTCTTCATTGAGGTACCCAATTTGGAGGTGGGAGCCCTTGAGCTCTATCTCTGTGTTTTTCTTTGTTGTCTTCCTGGTTGTTATACCAAGGCACCCAATGTTTTCAAGCTTGCTCTCATGGAGCTTGAACCAAAAAAATTAGTTTTTAATATCTAGTAACACTTGCAAACTGACTGCATATGTGGAGTTAATTGCTTTGGCCATGGTTTAGTTCTGGATCCTTATTGGCAAAAACCAGTGAGTTAAAAGGAAGTTTGTTATGATAAAATGAATCAGGAAACTAATTTTATTACTGTGTTTGTAGAGAAATTCAAAAAAGACAGCTATCAAAGTTTTGCAATGATTGGTGTTGGTGATAGGAGGTTGTATGTGGTGTTTCAATGATATCTATTTTGCGGGTTGTTTATTTATTTTTTCATTGGTACTGATGGTGTATTGCGGTTAGAGATTCAGAAATTAGAGTTTTATTTGGCTAAAGTGTTTGATTTATCAAAAATATTTAAGACAATAACAATAAAATGAATGATGAGTGATGAATGAATGTGTGTGGGAAGATAATGAGGGGATGAGTGGTTCTTTTATAATGAAAATACCTCTCATCTAGGTACAAGGAGTAAAAATACATCCAAGACAATAAAAACTATTTAAAATGTTAGGTAGAGGTTGCAAATGCAAACTTTCTTCCTTTTTGACCTTGTGTTGGTATGGAGCTTTTTCTTCCTAGGAAAGCTCCATTTTTCTGATCCAAATTGAAATTTTACATAGCATTAATTGTCCCAAATTTCTGGCTTTGAAACCACCCTGAATGCCATTTTGTCTTCTTTTCTTTATTGCATTTTCCAGCTTTAAATTCATATAAATTTCCTTGATAAGTTCCCCGGGTGTTTCACTCTTAAGCAATAGATGTAAAGTGTCTATTCATTTCCTTTGCTTTTCTTCATTGTAAATATCATCCTGTTTCTCAACTTTAGGTAATTTACCAAGACTATGTCTCTGTGAAATTCCTTTGTTGTGTTTTAAAGGAATTAAATCTTTCATAACTTCCTTTTTATCAAACATATTTATATAATTTTTTTTTCATCATGATTCAAATTTTCTCCTCTTTCTTTTGGTAATTTAGTTCAACCGATATAAGCAATATTTGTGTATTTATTTTCCTCACAATGGATCAAGTCATTAACAATGAACAATTTGTTGTTAAAATCTCACCAAAAAAATAAAACAAATAAATAAATAAATAGTGAAAAAAAAATTTAGTCAATTTTCTGGTATTTGCCTTGAAAGACTACATTGTGGTCACCTAGGAGTTATTTCAATTGGGATAAATTGATGCAGTTTCATTTACTTTCCCATTGCAACTGCCGCAGATTGGAGTTATCCCAATTGGGATAACTCTGAGTATTTGCCTGAGCACATTGTCAGCTCATCTCGGCCTCCAGCCTTTTCCAGAGACAGCAATCTATTTCTCCTACCACATCAAGATTGATCCCAGAACAAGCAAACTGCTGGCCACCAACAAGAAGCAACTGGAACCAAATCATTGATCCAGGACAACCAATTGATCAACCCAGACCAGAGGCCAACCAAAAAGCCAGGCCAAAAATTTCCAGACAGACAGGAAACCACTGAGTTATCTCAATTAGGATAACTTGAAGTAATTTTTCAGGGAAGACACCTGTGTGACTCCTTTTCTGACCCAATAATCAGCTAGAACCAGCCAGCCAATCCAGACCACCCAGTCAGCTAGGCTGGCAGCCCAGCCCAGACTCAGAGAAAGGCATCCAAGACCACCAGACTAAGCCAGCAAGCCAAGAAATGACCTGAAAGCCAAAAACAGCCAACCAAACCAAACCAGCCAGCCAGCCCCTTCCCAGCCCAGACACAGGCCAGCAGCCAAGGCCAACCCAGACTAAGCCAGCCATTCAGCCCCCTTGCCACCAGACCCCAACCAAGCCAGCCAGCCAGATCAATCCAGCAAGGCCAGCCCAATCCAGCAGATAAGATCAGCAATCCCAGACCATGCTAGCCAGCTAGCTAGAAAGGCAGCCAACCAGCCAGCCAGGAAGCCAGTGTTGTCTTTTTCTGTTCATATTTTGTAACTGACAAATTTAGTCAGCTTTATTTCTATCTTACTGCTTTCATTAAGATATTATTCCTGTCTCAGGCCCCCTCTGGGGGCTCTCTAGTTGTCTTAACCCTGCTACCTTAGGCCCCCTTTGGGGTTCTCTAGTTGTCCATAAATACTGGTCCTTCCCTTGGACCAGGAATGAAAAACATCTGATTACCAGACAACTAAACCGGAGTGTCCCTCCCTCCTTTTCAGATCAGTTCCTCTTGACTATACAAGAATTATCCCCTCTCTATTGGCTTTTGTAGCCTTATTATTCCTCCTCATCAGGCTCCTCCATAGTCTACCATTACCGCTTCATCTCTCCATGGCATCATAGTTGTTCTTCAACTTTTCAGCCAGTAATCCAGCAATTACAGCCCAAGCAAGCCAGACAAATTGAGCCAGCAAGCCCAGAAAAGGCCAGCTAGCCCGCAAGCCATTTAGTCAGCAAGATCAGCCAGACTGCCATCCAGTCAGAAAGTCAGCCAGTAAGATCATCCAGACCACCAGTCATCCACTCAGCCAGAAAATCATATAGCAAGCTAGCCAGACAACCAGACAGAACAAAAGCAAGCCATTCAACTAGAAAGCAAGCCAGCAAGCTAGTCAGTTAGCCTGTCAGCCAGCCAGACCGCCAGCAAGTAAACCAGACAACTAGCCATACAGCCAGCCTTCCAAAAAACTAGCCAGCCAGTTGGTGAGAAAGAAACAGCCAGCCAGTCAGCCAGGCAAACCATCAGCCAGCCAGCCTGCCCAGCCAGCCAGCATGCCCGCCAGTTAGTGAAGCTCAGAACCCCACCAGACCAAGTTAAGGTGGACAGAAAGACCGGAGAACACTGACCAAATCTGAAAATAGGATCAGCTAGAGAGACCAAGGCCACCAACCAAGCTCAACGGGAAGATAAAACCAGACCAACAAGATCAAGACACCAAAGGAGATGACAAGAAAATCCTCAGGATCTTCAAACCAGTCAACCTCAGATAACTCCCACCAGACCAAGAAAAAAATAAGACCAAGGTGGACAGCAGGCTCAAGAGGAAGATCAAGACTAACCAGGAAAAACCTCAGGACCCTCACCAGACCAGAACACTGGTTGATAGAAGGACTGAGAGAAAGAAACAGACAGATAGTAGGACCCAGAAAAACAATCAAGCAGACAGACAGAACCAAGGAAAGATCAAGATAGGCCAAGAGTTCAATAAAATTCTTCCAGACCTTTTGGTCAGATTTCATTGTATTATCATCTCTGCCTTGACATGAAGCCCTGTTCCTCATACTAACCCCAAATTTCTTTCATTATTTCTCTGCACCCATTTGTTTCCTCATTTTTATGTAGACTGAAACTAGCCAAGAATTGCTGGTTTTACAAAGAGTAATCAAAACAGAAATTGAGGATCAGGAGCCAGATATTTTATCAGTTGTGAACAGCAGTTCACAACTCAGATGGGTTGCAAATGACCATGAAACATGCCACACCAGCCATTTTGAGTTGTGAATGGGTTGTGTTGGGTTGCAAATTTAACACTGCCCTATTTTTTATTGAAAGAAATCAAAAATTGATCTCATTGTTCTTATGATGTTACTCAAGAAATCATTTGTTGTAATGTTTCAAAATATTGTAGTCCCCCTCATATTGAAGGTATATTTAGAATTTTTCTTTTTTCTTTTATTTTTGTGGTTAGGTATTTAAATCTTGCTGGAAATTTATATTCTTATTCCAAGAAACCAATTTTTTACATTGGATGTTTTTATTTTTGTACTTGATGAAACTTTGGTTGGAATATTTCAACATATTATTTATTCTTCTTGTGAAATATAAATATTGAGTATTTTTAAGTTATTTTTATTCTTGGTGCAAAGGTATTTAAATTTCATGACAAATCCTGAAATTTATTCAAAGAAGTATGTTTTTTGATATTTTTTTATAATTATTCATGTACTGGATTATATTTTTGTTTGAATATTTCAAAATATTTGAATTCCCAGCATAAAATAGTTATATCTAGCATTTGTATTTTTTTATGTTTGGTACAAAGGTATTTATATTCCACTGGATACATCTCACTTTTTGCAAGGAAATTGATGTTTTATCATTTTTCTTATTTTTCTTACATTGGATGAAGTTTTTTTTTCAAATGTGAGGTCAGATTTGAATTCTTTTCCACAAATTTTTAATCATGACCTTTCTGAATGTTTCATTTACTCAATTGGTGTCCATTTTTGAACTCTCCAAATAATTCTACCCCAGAAAGATCCCACAGGGGGTCTGGAGGCCTTAATTTGAGTCCCAGGGCCTCAATTAATGTTCAAAGGCCTTTGACGGCCCAATTCACGGCATCAAATGGTGTGTTCTCCCACCCCAGGCACCACTCTAAACCTTTAAAAGACTTCATGCCTTCCTGGGGTGAGAAATCACACCAATGATGCCTTTCAAAGGCTACATGTCTTCCTGGGGTGGGAAAGTGCACCAATTGGTGCGATTATAGTAAAAAAATTACCATAATCATCTTGATCACGCCAAAAGGCATCAGGAGCATGATATTAGTGATTTTTTTTTTGTGTGATTTTAGCATGGGCCTTATTTATTGCAATAAATGAAGTGAGTTTCACCTTCGCGTGGATTACCCTGAAGCAATATTTACAGCCGGAGAATCCAAAGAAACTTTTGATTTGAATCCACTTTTTCTGCTTTGGTTAATCAGTGTGTTGGGGCTTTGTAATACATCGCAGAAGGGGTCTTGAGTGTAGTTTTTTGACAAATTTCTCTTGGCTTTCAGATAGGTATGAACTCACGGGAAGTCATATTTTTCAATTGCACCAACAAACAAATGCTATTTGCGGAACGAAAAAGCTGCAGGTTTTTTTGGGGGAATTGTGTTTGGTATTGCATGGACATCTTGTGTTGTTGATGCCTTTTTTTTGTGTGCACTTGAGCCATAAAAATCAACCTAAACATATCCAGAATCACATTACTGACGATACGTGTGGTCTGTCTGTAGTAATCGCCAAGCATGGGTGTACGCAAATGAAGAATTCAATGCGCGGATTCGTCGATGCCCAATGTATGCACGGCACACGGCGTCGCTGCGCCTGTTAGATGGCGATGGTATGCTTAAGTGCAAAAATCGCTACTAACACACCTTGTCCGCCCAGGCATACCACCGGCGATGACTTCACCTGAAAGTGATGGATGATTGCATAAATTGGCACATGTCATACAATCAAACAACCAGGCTAACGGGATGCGTGATGACTTCCAAGCGAGCTGACGTGGGGGCCCAATATCCAATTTAGCATGCGCGCAAGTCTATCGATTTTGTTGTTCTGGGAATGTCGAACCCTCCGTCTCCCAATCTCTACTAGGAAGGTTGTCCACACACTCCAGTTGCAGCTTGAGCCGGCGGGTTTCGGAGGGGGGCGCAGATGCCTGATTCAGAAGTTCAATGAATTGGCTAAGGTCATCCTGGGGCCTGGGTTGAGCTGTCTTTCGAGTTGCATGTGACTAAGGAGCTTCCGCCAGTTTGATTGTGCCCCCAAGTCGACGTGCATCCGAGAGTGAGTGAGTGATCAGGGAACCAGATAAGGTGAGCTCTGGGGAAATATGTGCAAGATTATTATTCGATTCGAATCTATTCCGATTCCCTGAACTCATGATCAAGGGATGGCTTCTAGTCGCCGTGATGGATAGAATGAAGGACAGTCTTTCATAACCAGACACACCTTGCTATAAGATGTGGGTCTGCCACTCCTATTTCAACTGGTCATGCAAACCATTCCAATGAACAAGCGCATGAAAGTGTGTCTATCCAACTTGCGCCACAGAAGTCAAGACTTTCGTCAAATTTCCCCTGCGGCTATGTCAAAGTATTGGAGCTAACATGTAAACATCCGTACTTGCCTAGGCCTGGTTTGCTTTGTGTATAAAGAACTGGAAAAAGGTAACGGCGCGCGCCGACCGGTTGGCTACCAAGTCGGCAAACAAATGTTTATTTACGTAGAGAGTTTCTTTGTTCCTTTTGTACTGAACTCAATGTAGCACGCGCATATATTCATGGCGCCAGACAGCTGTCCACATGACATGGTCCGTGATACGTCTATCACACCCAAAGGATAAGTGTGACAGCCTCAGCTGAACGGTCGGTGAAATCCATTCGTGATTGCTGTCAAGCTCAGCTCGACCTGACGAGGATACGAGAGAATCGACAACGTTCATTTTTCTCAAACCGCCTGCCAAGAATGGAAGCCTGCACAACAGATGATGAGCGATGAGCAGACTAGAACCCGAAGTGACGAGACCTCAAGTTGAGCGTATCTGCGTTCTCATGAGTTTCATCATCAGATTCATTCCGGTCAAGCTCAGCTTGTTTCATAGTCTCATGTGTGCCTGTGTTAGTTCAGTGCAGCTCCATTTAGTTGAGTTTAGTTTTAGTTTGCAGTATGGTATAATATTTAAGTATCATGTGATGGTTTTGTCTTGCTTTGTGAGTTTTTGTTTTGACCATAGGATGCACACCGGACAGGTTCTCGATGGAATGAAATTTAAAATTTGGCCAAATCCAGCGGAGCACCCCACAAAGTTGGCTGTCTGGTAATAAGTACATATTTATACATACAGCTTGACCCACACTCTGGCCTTGGTGAGCTGATCTTAGCTAAGCAATACCCCCCCAGTCTCCATCATCAGCTCCCCAGCACACACGTCTCGTGTCGCGCCGGCCCATCCCTCAGACAGAGCTCTCATTTCTTTATACCTCCTCCCATCGATTGGCTGGGGAGTCCGCCTCCGCCCCAATTTCTACGCGTGTCTCTCTCAATCGAACCAGTCAAAACCTCCCATCGCAGCCGCCATCTTCTTCTGTAGCTGAACCACATCCTACTGTAGAAATAGAGGTGGGTTGGATAGTGGATATATATAAAACTATATATAGATATCAAACACCCTTATATACCATCTAACCTGTATCCTAGTCAGCTGAATTAAACCGTAAGCTTCCTGCTTTGCTCTCGATAAATAGCCCTCCATCCCACCCCTCTTCACCGCCACTTCATCCATCCCTCTACTTTTGAGTCACTTGTTGATTGTCATATTTTCCAATTCAAGTCTGCAGTTCATATTTTCACCACCCCTTAGCACCATTTACTTTCCACCATGCCCGAGAAACGCAGCGCAACCGTATCTGGCTCGGAAGCGACTCCTAGACGCTCTAGTCGAGTTTCGTTGAAACCAGTATCATCCCATCAGAAACCAACGAATGCCAAACAGTTCAAATCCAACGGTAGTACTGACAAGATTAAAGTATCCAAAGCCAAACCGTCCAAGCAGCCCAGCCACACCACCACCAAGGCTGATGAGCCAGACTCACTCTCCGAGTTGAGTGGGGATGAGAGTGCTCGACCCCCCCCAAAAAGAACCAAAGTGGAGAAGTCCCAAGCAAATCTCCATAACGGCAAGAAAGATTCAGCTGAATCTTCAAAGAACAAATTGTCGGTTGGAAACAAGTTGGATCGGTCCATCACCCTTCAAAATCACGAAGGCAAGGACACCAACATAATCGAACTGCTTGCGACTAAGGGGTTAGTGACTCACTCTAACTTTCCCTCATCCATCCTCCTCTTTCGTTATCAACATTTGCTTTCAAAGGTAGTCCCACTCACAGGAAAAAAGAAAAACAAATTGAAAAACACGTTGACATCCTTTCAATTCACTATACTTTTCATTATTTTTTTTTTCTCTGTTTTTAGGACGGTAATTTTCATTTATCCTAAAGTGCGCCTTTGAACTCCCTTATAATCCGATCGCTATCTTACTCAGAACCCCCACCGTTTTGATTCTCAATAGTCCAACACCCCCGGATGTACCAATCAAGCTTGTGGTTACCGAGACATTTATCAAGAAATTTCCAATGCTGGTTTTCAAGTATGTGTTGGTTTTACATCGCTTCACTGCCCGCGACTGAAAGCTAAATTTTTGACGCGTCGTTTTGAACTCTCAAAATATCCTAGGTGGTCGGATTAAGTATGGACTCTCCCAAAGCCCAATCTAGTTGGAAAGAAAAGGTAATTTGCTGCATCCTTGTTTTCTTTTATCCACCGAAGTCTCCAACAAAGAGTTCAAACCTTCATGCCCGGTCCTGGTTCGATTTACAGCAAAAATTACCGTACACCTTACTCTGTGATCCGAAGGTAGGCTATCAACTTTCCATCCATTTGATCCAGTTTGGAATTATATCCCCTCCCACCTTTTTTCGCCACTTTTCTACGTATGAAGGGTCTGATGATATGTCCAAACCTCTCTGTGCACCAGCAACAACTTATCAAGCTACTAGGGTCGTCCAAATCGGCCGCCTCGGTGCAGAGATCCCACTTCATCTTTGAAGCCGGTGGAAAATTACTCCACGTCGACCCAAAAGCTAATACAACGACCAGCGTAAGTCCGGGTATAGTGGCCTGTTTTTTTAAAAAATCAAGAAAAAACAAACTCTAAATCAGTGCATCGTCAAACTGATGTCTTCCTCTTGACTCGTCCCCCTCTCCCGATCTCTATTGGTATAACCTGGGCAGCCCAAAGAAGCCCTCGAGTTTATCAAATCACTCGGGGCTAAGCCCTGCCCCTAGCAAATCAGATTAAACTTAAGCTTCAAGTAAACTCAACTGCGGCGATGGCACGAACCGTTGCCGTTAGCCGCGATCAGATTCATTCACGTTGAAATCCCTTGGTGAAGCAGATTAGCGATCGTCTTACCATGGCGATATAGGGCGCTGCATTGTCCGATCGGAATTCATTCGGCTCTCATCGATTCCTGCTAGGCTTGACCATTATGACTGTTCCTTCCCTTTTGGAATCCAATTGTTGCCCCTGATTACTTGCTAGAAGTTGTTCCGGTTTTCTCCCTGAAAAGCCTCCTGATCAGAATCGAAAACGTACTCATAAAAATATAAATATGTCCAAATATGTCGACTTCCCTTCGTGTTAGGATGTTAAGATTCTTCAAATTAGAGTAGACAGGCTGAGCTGATGGAAATAATATCTTGGAGGCCGACTGTTTTTTGTATGCATTGAAAAGCAGCGAGCAAAAGTGGAGTCTCGGTTTGAATGACTTCATCGTGAAGCTCGCTCTAAATCGATGGGGGTATTCTCCTTCTCAAGAGTTAACCTTCTACCTATGATCCATCAGGGATAGTAGCGATGCGTTGCCAGGAAGGATGAATCCAAAATTAAAAACCGACTCGGTGTGGTGGGTGCGCGTCTGACTAGTCAGACCGATTCTGAGCACACTCATCCTGTAAAATGCCCGGTGGCGACGGTTCTCTCCTCGTTCCAGCGTGAGAGGCGGCTCCTCCGACTGGATCACAAGACCCTCTGATGGGCAATATATATATATATATATATATTAGCAAGAGTTGACTTCCACCCACTGACCTGAAACAAGACGGGGTCAACCTTTAGTTCTTGGTAATGCAGCAAAAGGTGGCCGAGACGTTTCTCGGGGTCATTGCCTACGGTTTAGGTGTACAAGGACGAGACGGCTTATTTTTTTGTTAACGACAGCAGGAAGATTATTTTATGATCCTCGGGATTTTTACTTGTCCCACATGGCTCACTTCTCAACCGCATTTGAGCAATATTCAACATGTTTATGGGAAGTCGTGGTGATGACTCTTGAAACAGTTACTCTTCGAAAGTACAACATGGACTTCTCGCAAAAGCGTAATTAGGTGCCTAAGTATGCTCTACTTAAAGACTACGCCTACATTGCTAACTAGAGCACATCACCCAAACTCTCAACAAATTTATCATAATCATCCTTCTCTGAATTCATCGCCGCGTGAGGTCCTTTCAGAAGCGGCGTATCTGATACCACCCCATCCCGTTTTAAAGCAGCCAAAAGACTGGTTGTAAGCTGCTTGGGTTGCTTCGAGTTCGATTGATTTCCATCTGGAGATCCACTCGAGGTATCGTGTTGCTTGGCATCATTGAAAGCTTCTGGCGCGGCTTGAATTCGATTGCTATCGCCCAATCCAGCAAGCCCTGCCCGTCGATCGAGTTCCTTCCTCTTTTTACGGATTGCAGCAGGCACGAAGCTCGTCGCCTCACGTTTTAAATCTCGTAGTTGAGGTAGAGCAGTGACTGTTGCACTAGCATGAACGACTGGTGATGGCTTATTATGGGGAGGTGGGACTACTTGGGGCGGACCGGTCGCACTAGGAATATCCGGCTTTGCTGGAAGTTTCGCTGAGGGAAGAGGGCTAGGGAGACTATGCAAGTGATTGATAGAGGGTGGAGGAAGAGGCAATCCATTCGGTCCCATGGGAAATGGTACCAGGCCTAATCCAGCGATTATGGGTGGGGGCGGTACGCCGGGAGCAAGGGTTATCGGAGTCGGAAAAAACGGTGGAGGTCGTAGAGGACCAGGGTGAGGATAAGAGTATGGATTGCGGGCGCTTTCAGAAACTTTCATGGGCCGATTTATCAACTGTTCAGGACGGGCAAGTTGACTTGATTGGGGCGGCGGGGGTCCCTCGGGTAGTGGTATGTCATCGTCGCTATCATCTTCACCATTGGACTGAGGAGGCGAACCTTCTGGTAGCGGGATTTCATCTTCATCTTCCTCAGTCTCTTCTGCTTCACTTTCCTCCTTGTCACTTTCATTCTCGCTACCTGCTTCCTTCTCAGAGGCTTGTTTTGCAGGTGGAATCTCAGCCGGTGATGACACCACTTTGGTCTCTTCATCCGTTGCTTGATGTGTGGAAACTGATTCTACACTTGTCGGAAAGGTTCCATTTGGAGTTTCCGAACAATCTTTCATTCGCATAGGCATACCTGGGGGTGGGACACCAAAGGGGTTGAAGATAGGGTGGTAGTAAAAACTTTTCTCGGGTTCAAGCAATTTCCCATCGGGACCAAACCAATTCATCGTCGTCCTTGAGTTAGGACCTGTGATGGGTGGATTGGGTACATTCGCACTCTGTGAGCTGCCCGAGGCATCTTGCCGGTGGTCAGCGTCATTTGTCGCTGGTAAACCGGTCGCTGGATCAATAATCACTCTAGCACTCGACCGGTTACTGTCAACAGATACAGCTATCCCGTTCTTCTCTTTTGCCTTTAAAACTAACGAAAGCTCGAGCTTCAAATCTTTCAGTCGATTCTGTTCTGATGGCGTTGGCTTCGAAAGACGTTCCAACTGTCTGATTTCAGCCTGGATTACTGAGAGTTAATGATTGTGTGATACGCATATTCAGAAGTCAAATCAGGAAGTTCGCGATTCATCGAAACCAAATCATAGAAGCAAATGAGAAAGATTACATCACGTGAATTCTCAATGAGCCTGGTTGACGGATTATAAATTATTCGAGGTTTTTTACGGGACGAAGAAACCGAATGGAATGGGTATAGGTAGAGATAGGTGCAAAAGAATTTGCAGAACACACACCGGAAGGATCTTTTTTACTTTGAGCCTCTTCCCTGGCCTTTTTACGGTCGAGCTTATTTCTCTTGATCTCTTTCTGCCTTTGAGCTTTGCCTAGGTGATCACGGCAGAAATCATTCAGAATCATCGACCAATCACTTGAGATTTTCACAGGACTGCAACTTACGAAAGGCATCTGCCGGATTCAACGACTTGGTTTTCCGAGCCATGGAGGATTGATGGAGTTCTGTTTACTTGATTCCGTTTTGAAGTTGATTGAGTCGAAGTACAAGCATTCAAGGTCGGTTGGATGGATGGTATTTGCCAGCTGATGCCTGGAATCGATGAAACAAGTCCCGCCATTGAGCTTCTGGATTGGCCGTCAGAGAGCTTGAGGACGGGCGTGTGTCTTTCACATGGGGAAACTCGTGAAAGATTAAAGAGTGGGGGAAAAGCAGTTGTGACAGGTGCGTACAGCCTGCGGATCGATCACCCTTAACGGGCGCTTACCAATCCAGTCATGCGGGGCACATTCCAGCCTAGTTTTGCTCTGCCATAACAGCCCCCTACAAACTTGGCTGCTTTGAGAATAGAAAATATTTGTTACAAGATCGAAGTTGTTTATTAGGGCCTAATTGTATATTCATAATATTAGCTAGTTATAAGTAACTACAGGTATTTGTTGGGATGGTAGGCAGGGGAAGTTCCAAGGATACCAGCAGTCAATGGTGGATTAACCAACAAATGTGTCACCGGATTGGCGAGTAAGAGGTTGGGGATGGCAAACAAAAGCCGGTGACCCTTCGTGAGATGATTGGGGTTGATCATGTGAGGATTGTTAGCATGTACTGGTGCAGGTGGATAGGAGGATGATTTCTTTCTTGGGTGTTCTCTTATAAATTGTTTGTATCCACTATTTAAGGGAGGCCTGCAGCTGGAGGAGGGATAATATAGCATGACCATTAAACATACACATACAGACAGGGGTCTATTTCAATACCAGAAAATTACTGATGGCACACCATTTTTGGCATGTGCAGGTCCACATGCCAACATTTTTGGTGTGCACAAGTCAACATGCTAAAAATATTGATGTGTGGATCTGTACCTACATGCAAAAAAAAAAAAGTGTTTGATTTGAAAAAGGGAAATTTTAAATTTGCAACCCTATGCAGCTTGTTCACAACCCAAATCAGGTTGTGTGGTGCGGTTCACACCCACTCACAACCCATTCCAGTTCAAAACGGCCACTCACAACCCATTCCAGTCATGAACGGCTGCTCATGACCCATTCCAGTCATGAAAGGCTGCTCATGACCCATTCCAGTCATGAACAGCTGCCCACAACTCATTTTAGCCATGAACAGCCGCTCACAACCCCAAAATGGATTGTGAGTGGGCCATTCACAACCCATTTGCAGTGAGCAAAAAAATGAAATAAAATAAAATAAAAGACAATAAAAATAAAATAAAAGACAATAAAAATAAAATAAAAGACAATAAAAATAAAATAAAAGACAATAAAAATAAAATAAAAGACAATAAAAATAAAATAAAAGACAATAAAAATAAAATAAAAGACAATAAAAATAAAATAAAAGACAATAAAAATAAAATAAAAGACAATAAAAATAAAATAAAAGACTAAAAATAAAATAAAAGACAATAAAAATAAAATAAAAGACAATAAAAATAAAATAAGCAAAAAATAAATAAATAATTGAACAAACAAAACAAAAACACCAAAAAAAATAAGAAAATACAAAAATACAAGTTCAACTTGACTAGTGCTAAAGTAAAAACCCCAAAAATTCAATATACAATGAAAGAGTCTATGGAGCAGCCCTAGAGTAAAAACAAAAAAATACAAGTTCAAATTGACTAGCCCTAAAGTAAAAACACCAAAAAAAAACAAGTTCCACTTGTTTTAAGCTGATCCCATCACAAGAATTAAAAATACTCCTTATGATGGGATTGGCCCAACGCAAGTTGAACTGACTTAACAATAAAATCTCATTCAAAACACTCAACATAATGATGTTGACTCAAAACACTCAAAATAATAATGTTCAAAATGTGATGACCCTTTATATCAATAGAATTACAAGATCAGAATCAGAACCCAAACCAAAATGATGAAATTAAAATGATTTTTATAACTTAGAATACAACTTGAGTTGATCTTTTAGATGGTCAAACCAAGCAGAGGCTTTTTTAGAAGTCAAAGAAGCAGGTTTGGAAATAATGGGTGGGATTGGAATCATTTTTCCCTCAAGTACAAGATGAACCTAGTGATTATTGTTGACAAAGCAAATGAAGATAGGATCTGATTCTTCTTTGACACCCATTTTAATAGGATTATAAGTACAGAATGAATCCAATGAAATGAAACATATTGGTCTTCCATAAGCATCAGCTATTATTTGACCCATATCAAACTTGGAAAGACATTTTGAAGAGGGAATCTTTTCATTTATTTCATCAACATCAAGTCTTTGTTCTATTTTTTCAACATCTTGAATTCCACCAAGGATCTTAGAGTAGCATTTCTTATTTTTCCTCAAAGTTTCAATCATATGCTTTTTTACTTTAAACTATACATGCCCATCATACCCAAGTGATTTTGCAATGAATCTAAATCCACATTCCCATCACCAACCAGATCCCAAACCTCCCCTAAGAACTTATGTAAGCTCTCAGATATTTGATTGAGTTAATTCACTTTTGGTTGCTACAATCAAAAATTACTTAGCCAAAATTCTAATCTCATTTAAGAAATTGATACTCATCAAAGATGAGCTTCTGTTTGACTCCTACATTTCTTCTTCTTCTTCCTCAGAAAAGGATTTTGATTCCAAATGAAGGGAGCCCAATTAAATTTCACTTTCTTCTTCTGAAATATGAAATTCAGATTCAGAGCCTTCCTTGAATTACAGAAATAATTTTTGCAACACTTCATTAAACCATAGAAATGACACTTTTCAAAATAAAAGTCTTACTATCTTTTGTCTTTTTGGTTCCCTTTTAACCCTTTTTTCACTCCTAATTTCCCTTTCAACATGTTCAAATTTTGAAATTTCACAATGAGTAGCTTTCAATTCTGGTCAACTGCAGCTGGACAATAAGACATTTGGCTCAAGCCTTGGCTTGGAAATCAAAGTTGGTGTATACTTGACCACAGAATTTAAAATCTTCAATATAACTAGTTGAGGTTGTCCCATAAGCAGGGAATTCAAATTGTTGACCAATTTGGATTTTTCATGCACTGGATTTGTGTCATTCTTTCAAGAAGAAAAAAAAAGATTAATCTGAAAAATTCTTTAAATGCTGTCAATCCTATGATTGCTGTCAATCCTATGATTGTTACCCTTCAAAAAACCCAAAAAGACTACTTAATTCACTGGAATGTTCATAGTCTGACCTCCACTGAGGATGAGCATCCTTGGGCACAACAGATCCTCTTGATGCTAGTATTTCACCTAAAATGGGGGAAAGTGGAAAGCCAATTGTTGATGAATGAGACTTTGAGCACACCTTGCCATCATGGTGACGCTTCAACTTCCCAAATTCTTTTCCAATGAGTTTAATTTCCTCAATTGAGAATTTGTAACGCAAAGGTAAAATTTCTTAACTTTATTCAAGAGTTTTTAAGTTAACCATTCACTGATTGGATTTGTATTTCAATTTTTCCTTCCAGGTGCTTCCACACATCCAAAATGTTGCCAAAAGAGCCCGCAAGTAATTGTTTGAAAGTAGCATGGGCCCCTTCTACCCAAGGCATTTTTTTATTTCCAAATTCAGGGTTGAAAAAAGTCCACACCGTTAGAAACATCCCTTTGATAGGGAAAATTTTCTTTTCCATATACTCAAGCACATACTCATAGTATTTCAAGAAACACTGTATACAAGTTTCAACATCAGCATTCCCGGCAGAGATAAAAACAGAAGAAGCAATAAATTGGCCTTGTCAGCTTGCTACTATTGCAGAGCAAGCTGAAAAAGTAACAAAAATAACATAAAAATAAGAATGTTTAATTAAATTAAGAAGGAGTAGGAAATCCTTGAATATTATTTCAGAAATGGATTTTCCACCCAAAATTAGGTAGGGTTACTCACTTACCCCACCCTTGAAATCCAACTCCTTATTATTTTAATAATTAAAGAAAGGAAAGACCAAAATACAACAACACCACTATAGAACCTTTTGGCCAATTAAATATTTCACATGTATTGTCACTTATAGTTTTCACACCTAAAATTCAGTCAGAATTGAGGTGTTGTGTATATTTTAGGAGTTACATACGGAAATGTGTTCTGTCACAATTCCTGCACACAGCCACAGCAATCAATAACACCAGCGCGCGGCTGAGCAGCAACACTGCCACCCTGTCAGCGTACCCTGACAAGCCATGTACACAGCCCTGGGCCTCTGACAAGTACGCATCCATGTGACTAAGGGTTGACAGAGTGACAGGCGTCCTGAGAAGCCCATGTGCTACAACCTACACAGGAACATTCTACATATGTAATAAATGTTCCTGTGGATAGTAGATATTCTGAAAATAAATAAAAGTATATAAAAATACCTAAATAACCTTTATACCTATTTTTTATTAATATAATTAAAAATACCAAAAATGTCGAAAATAAGATAACTACTATTTGTAAAAATATATTAAAATACTTTAATATACAATTGTGAGAACTTTAAGACATCAATATTTTTGTGACATACTAAGGAAATTAATGATTTAAAAATACTACATGAATTCTCATAACTTATATTTTTAAGTAATTATTTTTAGTAAATCAACTGAATTTTGAAAATAAGGAGTAAAATCAATAGCACAATTTTACTCCAATCAGTTGATACATAAGGAGAACCCACCTGACATGAGATTAACCCTAGGAATGTATATTGAAAGAATTATTAACATACTGGGAAAATTTACTAAGGATAATTGATTAATAATAAATAATATGGACAGATTAGTGTTATTTGCAAGTCCAAAACATCCATTAAAAGGTAGGATAATTCCCATACCCTGTGGAATTAGATATTAAACGTGCTAAAGCACCTAGAATACGTGACAGGATACCACTGGTTACTCTTCTAGCCTTAGTGTCCATCCCTTTGAGCCCCTGTATCCCTCAGAAGGACAATATTGGGACTCAAAGAGCTATAAATAAGGAGCTCTTTTGAGGATATTGATACCCAGAGACAAAGTTATATTTACATCCAGACACCGTGCCAAGGTAATAAAATACTTATAAGAGATAAGTAAGTGATTTATGGCTTTAGTCTGATTAATAATATCCGTCCCCAACCCTTTTTATCAACTTAAACTTCTGAACAACCTTTTAACCCCAGTAACAGGTTTAACCCATCAGTGCACGTCCCAAACAGGTACAAAAAGGATAAAATAATATACCAGTGGATTTTATTATCCTTTTTCTGTCAAGGCAGCTTGCTTACAAAGCCCTGCCACTTCACTGTGTATTTTATATACATATTATCTTTGGGAAATATATCCTTTAATAATATAAATAAAAGGTTCCAAAGTAACCAGGTCTACGTGTTTTCAAAATGAATTCCCTGAAGAGAGGTGTTAAAGATCCCCAATATTATTGTGGCCCCTCAGTTAATTTATTCAATAATCAATTTATTAATATTGATTTATAGTATTAAAGCATAACCAAACCAATCAAGCTTGCAATAAGATTTATCCAAACATTTTACGGATTTTTGCTGCATTTATTGAATAATATATTTATTATTTATTCTATAACCTCTGGTAGCTAAAGGACAGCAAGGGTCTTGGAATCCAGGAGGCTGAAAGGCATAGTCTGATTTCTGCATCATTGACTTCTGCCTCTCCCTTGGTTTTAGAGGCCCCATTCTTTTCCCACAGAGTCATAAAAATTTTCCATCCTTCATTGTAATTACTGAAGCAAAATTTAAAATCTTCTTGAATATTTTTAGAAAAGTGCAAGGAGGACAACAGTCTGGATGACTCAGGGAAAGTATCTTCTATAGAAAAAATCAGAGCTTATTCAGGGTCTGTCAAAAAGAATTTTGGAAGCCTCTCCAGATCATAAGCCAATTCCTTTAATGCATTAAATGACCAAATTTAGAACTCATACTTTTCTTTTGTTATAAAAACAAAAGCCTTGGTAAAGGTTCAATTTTTGGCTGTCATTCCTAAAACATGCAATAGAGGGATGTTGTACCTGTTTGTTTCATAATTACAATCCAACAAATCAATATGACGGTATTTTTTTGAAATATTATAGACTCAGGATGAGAAAAGAAAAGGGCCTCTGAGTGGCCTTCTCCACCAAATTTTGACCTGGAAACCCACTGGGATTCCTGGAGAATTTCTAACAGAAAATTCATAATACCTTTCCCATCCAGCTCTGCAAGCTTTACCTTCCACTTTGGGTTATAGATTATTCTATTGTCATTGTATTCTCCACCATAAATATTGCTCAATTTCCTTTTAAGATAGACCCTATTGAGCACATCTTTCATACCTTCCTTAATTAGATCTAAGGATTTCCCAGAGACTCTCTTCATTTGAGGAACTGAGGTGTTGTCAGATGGTTGATGATTGTGTAGGCCATTTATAATGGATAGATGCCATGTGGGATCTGCTACTGTTCAACTTGCACAGGTTATGAATTGAAACCCAACCTCCCTTGTGTGAGTTTTCCTTTGCCATTTGGTGAGGCATGGCCCTTCATATACCCTAAATCTGGCACATGCTAGATCTACATATTCATTTCTCTTTGACTTGAATGTTTTCAATGCATAACCATGCATGACTGCCCATTCTTCACAATAAATCTTGGATTCTTTCCTACTAGCAAAGGAACTCACAGGAGGAGGGTCAAGAGGTTCTGGCATCCCTTGGTTACATTAGTGTTTTTCAAGCCAAATGATTCTCAGTAAAATGACATATGGAATGTTACCCACAACCTTTAGTCAATTCCAGTTGTGAAGGAACATCTTTTTCCTCCATTTTAACCCTAGATGAGGATGCATTTGGGGCTTCCGATGTTTTCTTTTCCAACTTCCTACCCAAATCCCTAGAATACAAAGCTTTGTTAACAACACTTTCAATTAAGTCTGTTAAAACAGCCATGTTTAATTCAGGGGGTCTTGGGCTTGCCACTTTTCCCATAAAACAACAAAATTCACCAGCAATTTAGTTTTAAATTCAATTTTCAATTCAACAACTACAGAAGTTTTCCCACTTTTGGGTTTAGAAAAATAAATTCATCCAACAGGTGTGTGTTGTGTGTGTATGCAGTTTGTGAAAAGACTTTTTTTTGCAAATAGGCAGAGTGTTTGATTATAAATTTTATTTTTGTGGTCCAGCAATAGTCCCACATAGTATTCCACATCTCCAAATTTGGGTTGACCACATTCAAATGTGGTCCAGGGGTGCCTAGATACCCCAATTCCCCCCTCAAATGGCCCATTTGGGGCTATTTTGCCCCAAATGGGCCAGGAAAAAAGTTGCAACCCCTGGGCACAGCTTGCACAGCCCCAATTTCAACATGAAATGGGTTTCAAGTCCACAATTTTGGCTTAAAAATGGTTGAAATTGGGGATTCACAAACCCCCAGGGTATGCACAAGGTGGGAACAACTTGGCTTGCTCCTTGAAGAGCCACAAATTGCCATTTGCAACCCATATGGGCTGTGAACAGCAATTCATGCCTGTTTGCGGCTGCAAGGTCACAAAGTCAGCATTGGCCTAAAAGGAATTCCAATTCTTCTAAACCTTATGTATTCAATTCAATGAATTTGGTAACAGGAATATCCAAGAAAGCAACCAAACATGAGTTTTTCCAATTTCTGAGAAATCTTAGCCACCAATCTGTAGCAAGTCTTCCAAAGCTTCAAACCAAGTACCAAGAGCTACAACTCCCAGAATGTGCAGCCTTTTTTGATGGTGAAATTTACTTGATTGATGTCCACATTTGGATTATCCAAAGATTCTACCAAAGACAGATTGCACAGGGGGTCTTGAGGCCTTAAATTGCCCCCCCAGGGATGTTAGAATTATGGCCAGCAATTACCTTAGGCAAATGAGCAGTATTTAAAGCAAAAGAAATGCTGGACACTGGGTGTCAATATTGGCTAATGGGGCTCTAACAATGGGGCAATATGTTGGATGAATTTGATTGGAATGATGAATGAATGGATGGAAAACAGCAGGGAGAAGTGCTCCTTAAGTACAAAACAATTGGCCTCTTGTGAGCCCGTGATACAACAAGCCAAAAGGCAAATTTTCCGCCCCAAAAGAGCTCTACAGGCTCTACTAGCCTTGTTACTTGATTGGGACTACATCAGCCCGCATGGCGTCAGTTCCTGAACCCTTACAACCAGCCTATTCCGGTCCATTCCAGTGTTTCCACTGTTATGGGGCTGAACCAGCCCCTTGCTGTTCAATCCCCTTGGCTGGTTGTCTGTTACAACAAGCCATGATGACCTCATTACATTGTTTACGGGCTGGTTGCCTCATGCAGCCAGCCCCTGGCCCCTCAAATGGGCCAGGTGGGACCCAGGGCACACCTGGGTCCCGGTCTCAGACTCACATGGGGGGATGTGACCAGCAGACATGCTGTCCCCCCCCTCTTTCTCTCAAATCCCTGGTGGGGGCGGTGAAATCCCCTCACCAGGGGCCCTGGGGGTCAATACCCCCAGGGCGCCATCAAGTAAGTTGGCCTGGGAGGTGATCAGGTCCCCCCAGGCCCATCGCTCCTCCCCCTCCGTGCAGGGGGGGGGGAGAGCGCCCCTGCTTGGTCGCCCCACACACTTGATGGTGGAGGGGTGATGAATTCCCCCCCACCTGCCGGTTGCAACACTTGCGGCCGGCGCCGCCACCTCCTTTGGCAAGGGGGTGGTCAGGTCCCCCCTTCCCTGACCGACCGCACTGTTGCCGCCGGTTGCTGGCTGGTTCAACCCAGCCAGCTTGCCCCCATCCCCCTTGCAATGGCGAGCAAGGGGAGGGGGAGTAAGCCGGGGCCATGAGCCCTGGCTCCGCGGCCCTGGTTGCCGGGCATGACCAGCCGAGTCCGCGTGGAATCCCACCGCGCAGGATCCCTTGGCCGTGCGACAGCCCCGCAGCGGGCCGTTGGGCCCCACGTGGGCCGTACCAAGGAACACAGGCGGCCCCAAACGGGCCGCGACGCGGGAAGCGGCCCCAAGTGGGCTGCGACATGGGCGGCGGCCACTAGCAAGCCGCGACAGGGGCGGCGGCCCCAATGGGCCGCCAAAGCCCGAATTGTGAGAATTACATACTTTGGCGGGCCAGCCTGTCTGGCCAAGTATGTCCAGAATAAAGCTTGGGCTCTTTTATGCCCAAATAAGCCCATCTGGCTTGGGTGTCCCATCCACCCTGGCGGGCCCGTGAGGGCCCGTGTCCCAAAAGACCATAAAAACGTGTTTTGGCGCCCAAATGCCCAAAACCAATAACACCCACATAGGCCCACGTGGCCCATGTGATGTCCAATGGGCCGTGGAGGCCCATTTTTGCATCCCATTTGGATTACACACTCCTATGCACATTACCTGAGTGCATCTGCATTTTAACAAGGGCCTCAATTGATGCTTGAAGGCCTTGGCGGGCCAAAGAGCAATGACAAGGTATTTCTCCTACCACAGACACTCCTGGAAACCTTTAAAAAACTTTAAAAACATTATTTTTTCTATATTGACTATTTTTTTGTATTGGAATAAATTTCTAAGGTTTATGTCCTTTCACAGGGTGGGATTTCATGGAAGAAGGCATGAGTTTCAGAAAGAAATTAATTAAATTTCCTCTTTCTTTGGAAAAGGTATAATTTTAGCATTTTATTTCCTAAAATGACACATTTTTGAAAATAGTGTGATTTAAGCCTGGGACTATACCTGTTTCAGAAGATGAATTCAAGTAATAGGGTTGCAGAAAGTTTTCTATCTTTTTATGTTGAGTTCACAGGTATTTAAATTCTGAAAAAAAATATTAGGGAATATCAGAGTTAAAATTTTGAAAAACTTAAAGTGCATATTCCAAGAAAAGTTTAAATTTTTCAAAAAGCATTTTTTTTCAAAAATAAAAAATGAAACAATTGGCTTGACTGAATAAAATAAAGTTTGATAAATCAAAATGGATATTCCTGAAATCAGCTATTTAAATTTTTAAAATATTCAAACCTGATAAACCCTATTAAATTTCTAATTCAAAGAAATCAAGTAAAATCAAGTGGAAATAATTTTTGGGCATTAATGTAAAATCCTTCAAATGACAGATTTTTAATTCTCTGAAATTTAAATCTCACACAGACAAATCCTTTATTTAATGGGTGTTCAGTAATTTATTTTTTGAATCTTTGACGCCACAGAATTGTAGCTGGGTGTCTCAAATCCTTATAGAAATCCTTGGTAATTTTGGAAGCATTAGAACACCCCAAAAAATTCATCCAAAAAATCAAATTTCTCATTGCATTTTTGGATACTTTTCTTTGAACTTTTAATTAATTTGTTTTGGTGATTTAATCTCTAAAAGAGTTCAAAAAAATCAAGGATCTTTTTCATATTATTTTGGGATTTTTTTCATATAATCTTGGCCTCCAAAAATCAAATCCAACATAAAAGAATTTCAAAATAACATCCATCTCAATTTGTTTTGTTCACATCTGGAATTAAAGTTTCCCTTGATTTCTTTTTACAGAAATTTAGAAAAGCATCCAAATATGAACCTTAAAATTAGGGAAGTGTTCAATTTGAAATCACAGGTTGAAAATGGGTTTTAAATGGCCATTTGCAACCCACTTGGGTTGTGAAACACTGTTTGCAACCCATTTGAGTTGTGAACAACACCTTTGGACCATTTGGTGCAAACTAGCCCCAAATGGGCCATTTAATGGGGTAGGGAGCGGTACCTATCCATCAAAAACTAAATTTTTGATGATTTTGGAGGCTTTGAAACCCCTTCAAAAATGTAATAAAAAAAAATAAAACAAATTCAATGGAGCTTGGGATCTTTATTTTTGCCTTTTTAATTATTTTTTGGTTATTTGAGCTCCAATGCAGTTTTTGAAAATACCAAAGAGCTTTCTGATATTTCTTTTAGATTTTTTGGATGTATTCTTTTAACTTAAAGAATTAATCCAAAAGATACAACAAATCCAACAAATGAGATTTTCCAATGGAGTTTGGAATCTTACTTTGTGCCTTTTTAATTATTTTTTTTGGTTCCAACAAATGAAATTTTCCAATGGAGTTTGGGATCTTTCTTTGTGCCTTTTTAATTATTTTTTTTTGGTGATATCAGCTCTTATCAATTTAAAAAGAAATCAAAGAGCTTTACAATTTTTTTTTGATTTTTTGGATGTATTCTTTTACCTTAACAAATTCATTCAAAAAATAAAAAAAAAACCAAATTTCTCATTAGACTTTTGCATACTTTTATTTGCTGTTTTAATTTTTTAATTTTTTTTTTGGTTTTTCAAGCTCTCATAAAGTTTTTAAAAAAATCAAAGATTTTTCAACAGTTTTTTTCAAGATTTCTTGGATGTATTTTTTTGCCTTAAAAAATTCATTCAAAAAATCAATGAAATCAAAAAAATCAAATTTTCCATGGAGTTTGGGATCTTTCTTTTTGCCATTTTAATTATTTTTTTTAGTCAATTCAGCTCTCATTAATTTGAAAAACAATAAAATAAACTTTTAATATTTTTTCCAGATTTTTTGGATGTATTTCCTTACCTCGAAAAACTCATTCAAAAAATCAAACAAATCAAGATAGGGCATATCAAAGTTAGCAAACTGGCAATTAGAAACCCCCCACTTTTTTTTACCAACCCCGCCATTTTTGATGGCGGGTTTCTGAAATACACAAAAAACTAACTGGTGTATTTCAAAATGGTGGGTTTCATGAAAATGGTGGATTTCAAAAATCAAACCCACCATTTATGAACCATCACCAATCCACCATCCATCCCATGCAAAACACCCATCCACAACTCCACCTCAGCAAATCCATACCAATCCAATCTCCATTGCATCAAACTCATCTGATCTCCATCACTTCACATCTACATCACTTCAAATTTCCATTTCTTCACATCTCCATGACATCACACACATCCCATCATCATCTCATCACCCCACATCACATCACCATCTTTCTCAACATGCCCAATTGAACTTCCAGGCAACAAGTTGAAAACACAAAAAATCTGACAGAAATTTTTTTACTATTTGAATCTGATTCAGCCTCTGATTCAGACTAAAATTTGGAATCAACTTGGTTAGCTTTGAATTCTCTATTGGAAAAGCAATAGATGGTTCCAAGAAGACAGACTCTCCACAAAAATATGTATGAAAGGCAAAAGCTTTATCTCCTCCCCAACTTAAGCTTCCAGCAACTGTTCCAAACTTTATTGCCTTCATTCATAAAGCTTTTGGAGATTATTGAAGACCACCACATCTTCCAGAAAAATTCTTGAAATCTGCAATGCAATCCAGCTATCCAACTGGAAATTGATCTTTGTAGATTGGGATCAAATTGAAATGGGGCAGCAATTAATTGATTAGAAAATCTATCCTCAGTTGGTCATGGAATCATTGACTTATACACCAAATAAGTCATGATTTCTATCCTATCTTTATGTTTCTCAATTCTTATTTGGCCAAACAAAGAAGAACACTAGGAGATATCTCAAGTAATGGAGAATGAAGGCTTTCCTGATTGCATTGGTTTGGTTGATGGAACAACTATCCCCTTGAGTCAAAACCCCAAGCTAGATGGCAACCACTATTTTGTTTGGAAAAAAAGGCAATCAACTCATTTCTTTTCCAAAGCCTTTGATCACAACTTTGATAAAAAACTGACCAAATATGTTCTATCTGTTTGTATAGATACTCTGTTTCACTAAAACTTGTTTGTGATAACAACAAGAAGTTCATATCACTCCATGCTTGTGTTCCAGGTTCTTTTCATGATCCATATGTTTTCAATTGGAGGCAGATTGCCCAAAAACCACATAACTACTTTGACCAAGATTAATAACTTCTGGCAAATTCAGCTTATGCTGGCGGAAAATATGTGGTTCCAGCTGTTGGAATATCCCTACCTGATGCTGTACTATATGTTTCCTCTTCTACAATTGTTCCTTCTCCACTCTTTTTTCTTTCCCTTCTATTCTTTTCCCGTTTTTCCTTACACTCAAGAATATCTTTCCACACTACTCCATCATCAAATACCTGAATCTGTATGTGCTTCTCACATCATGCCTACACACTCATTCCTCACATGTCATCTCCTGTTCTCTAACTTGCGCTCACCATCACTATGAATGACCCTGTCACTCAGCCTGTGACACTCATCCACCCATCCCTACCTGAGGACAGGGGATGAGACAGCTGGAAGGAATTTCTCTCATCCTTCCATCTGCTTTCTCCTCTGAGTATCCTCAGGTAAGTCTGCCCATATTTACACACTTGTCATAGATCTCTTTCTTTCTCTTTCTGCTCATGACTATGATTGAACCTGAAATTTATCCTTCCATCTGCTTTCTGCTCTGCATATCCTCAGTGATCACAACAGGTTATGAGCTCAGAGCAACTCTCTCAACAGCCAAAATAATTAAGGTTGGTGGCATCCAACTGAATTAAGCATTAATAAACACATTCTAAATCACAATGGAGGAACCTCAGCCCTTGAAACCAGTTCTCAAGACTCCATCAATCATCCCTCTGAACTCACCAGGATTGGAATCCAAATATCTGGATTGGGCAATGATTCTTTGGATCCATTTCAGTGCATTGGGAGTCAGCTACCTCTTCAATGGGAAAAACACCAAAATCAATCAAGATGTTTGGTCAAAAGATAAACTTGCTGTTTTTCAGTCATCTCACAATCTATCCTGCCTGGAAATTTACAGTACATCTGAAAGCAAGAAGAGAGCGCACTAGGAATGTGGAATGCATTGAGAGAATCCCATCAAGACAATTCTTCTGGAGGAAGAATGTAATGGCTCAGAAATCTCCTTCTTACCAAATTGAACAACAAAGATATGGTCACTCACCTGTTCAAAATAGTCTCATACGTTGAAAAAGTATCATCTATTATTACACCCAAAAAACCATTAACCGCAGACAGCCTCCAATCAACCCCAATCCTTCTATCCTTACCCAAAAACTGGCTAGGATGCATCTTGAGAATGATGAAAGAAGAATCAGTACCCTCCTCAAAAATCATTGCTGCCTTGAAAGATGACAATTTGAGAAGACAAAATAGAATCAAGGACAAAACAGTTCACTCAGCTAACACCAAGTTCTCAACCAGATCATCATTGAAGAAGAAGGATAGGACTCCTCAAAACCCAACAGGATATACTTGGGTCTACTACTGTACCAACTGCAAAACCAAAGGAAATTCCTTCCCCAGATGTCCAGAAGTTCTTGATAAAAACTTGAGATCATGTATTTCAAACTAGGACCAACAGAGAATTTGGGAGGAATGATGGGAGGAAACATGAGACACAACAAATGACGGTTTGAGCAGAATGAGAGGGTCTTCCAAAGGAGAGGAATGGAAGGATTAAAGGACAGGAACAGAGGTAGAGAATAGGAGGGTGAAGGAACAAAGAGACACAGGAGAACAGGAACAAAGAAACATGGAAGAACTGGACAAAGACGTTAGGACAGGTTTCATGGGTCTTGAGATGGAAAGATTGCCTCACAGCTGGAAAAGGATGACAAGTTGACAGTTGTCAAGGGAATAATGGTTGACAGAGATGATTGAGGCAACAGAGTTGAATGATGCAGTAAAAGGTAGCACGATGAAGAGGACAGGAGTTGGAAGGACAGTTGTGGTAACGTTGAAGTGGTGATTGGAGCAATGACAAGCAAGTGAGAAAGTTTAAGAGATGAGATGAGAAAGATGATCAGAAGGAGATGAGAAAGAAAGGGAATGAAATTCAATGAGGGCGGATCCAGGCAAGGGAAAGGAGGAAAGATGGAACAAGAAGGGATCTGGACAAGGAGCCAGCCCCAAGGGGAACAGTTGGGGAAGTTGAGCTTGAGCAGAGGGGAACAGGGAAGGTTTTGAGCTACTGTCAACTCAACACACCGCCCTATTCAGTTGTAAGGTGCTAGGATGAAGGAGGTGAGATTTAGAACTGAGGATCTCATTGCTGGGTTGGTTAAAGGTTTGGCAAGCATTTCATGCGACGGGATTAGATTGGTGATTAAATTCTTGGCCTTGTGATGTTCTCTTAGCAACTTAATTTGAGTATCCACATGCTTTAGGGGGCTGTGGTGAGACTGAAAGTTGACTAGGTTGTTGACTGCCTTGTTATCAATGTTGAAGCAGTGGGAAAGCTGGATGTGAGGGTTCAGGTTGTGAAGAAGATTGTTGAGCCATAATTTTTCTTGAGTAACAGATACTAAGGCCTTTAGTTCACCTTTGGTGGAGGAAAGGGACACAGAGGGTTGAAGTTTGCTATTCCAGGATACTGGGCAACCATACAGGAGGATGATAAAGCCTGTGTGACTTCTTTGGCTTTCCGTATTGTTGCCGCCATTGGAATCTCTGAAGCATTTGATGTCTTACTTAAAGTTGGTTGATTTAAGTCTAAGCACCAGGTTCTTTGTGTGGTTGAGATATCTCCAGGCGTGCTTAGCTTCAAGCCAGTGTTGAAGACCGGGCTTATTGTTATATTGAGAGAAAGTGGATAAGGCATGAGATAAGTCAGGGCGGGTTCTGCTGGCTATGAATTTAAGGAAGCCTGAGGATGATTGAAAATTGATGTTCATTTTGAGGAATTTTCTGTTTTTTTCATCAGAAGCTCAAGAGAGGTGAGTTTTGGGAGTCATGGGGGTGTTGATTGGCTTGGATTCAAGCAAGCCTAGTTCCTTTAGGGCTTAGTCAATGTGTTTGGGTTGCAGAAGGCATGGGCCTTGGGTGTTACTGACAAGTTGATTTCCAAGTATCTTGTGAAGGGGGCCTTTGTGAGAGATGGAGAATTGAGATTTAAGTTGGTTGCAAAATTTGGTTGACCTTCCAATTAAAATTTAAGTTGTTGACGTAGACAAAGACAAAGATGGAATGGTTATTATTGATGTAGAGACAGGGGTTGGCGCTTGAAGCTTTGAAACATTCAGATATAATCCACGCTTGCAACATATCAAACCAGCTTTTTGGGGCCTGTTTTAGGCGGTATAAGGCCTTGTTAATTTGAAGCCAGGAAAGGGTGAGGAGTATCCATCAGGTTGCATGATATAGACATCCTTGTCAAGTGGGGCGTGTAAGAAGGCAGATTTGATTTCCATTTGGCAGATTTTGAGGGAATGATGGAAGGAGTAAATTAGGAGAGCACAAAGGGTGACAATTGAGCCAGTGGGAACATGTGTTTCTCTGTAATTGCAGAATTCCATTTGTTTAAAGCCTTGGACGCCCAATCTTGAATTGAAGAGAGATTTGGAGCTGTTGGGTTGTTCTTTCAGTCAATAGACCCAGACAGTGGATAGAGCCTGTTTTCCGTCCGGTAGGGTGTGACACGCTTCCCAACCTTGAGCAGATCTATAACATCCAATTCGACTTTCATGGATTCTAACCATTGGGCTCAATTGGGACTCTTTTCTATGTCTCTGTAGCATCTAGGGATGGATTGCATGAGAAACCCAAAAAACTGGGGTTGTTGAATTCTTGAGCAATTGCAAAGGTTGTAAGTTTCATGAGGTATGAGAAAATTGAAAACCTCCTTGACATTGGATACACCAGAGCCTGACAGGTGATTTGAATTTGAATTGTTCCCAGATGTCTGAGGCACGGGAGTTGGTGAATCAGAGGAAGACAAATCAGAGTTGGACAAGATGGGGTTTTGAGAAGTAGGGTTAAGGAGTGGTGGATGTTTGTGTGAAATAATTGAAAGAATGGAAAAACCTAGACCAGGCTGTTTAGATTGCAGGAAATGGTAAGCAGCAAGAAACAGACAGAATACAAGAATCCAATAACAATAAACAAAGAAAAACAGGAGAGTTTCCTCTACGGGAAGGATGATGGCCCTTGAATGGAATAAGTAGAGTATCAAAGCACAAAAGATTATACCAACACCAATCCTTCCAGTTTGAGAGACTTGTCAACCAGGATGAATCTCATCAGTTTGATCATTCCGAGATTGAGCTGAAGGATAAGATGGTATCTACTCCGCTATTGATGCTGACGGCAATCTGGCTAACAAGACAAAGTTGGAAGCCGATCAAGCTGGTTCAGGTTGATGGTCAATGCGATTGTGGCTGGAGGCTGAAGTGGATGGTTGAGTCTTTGAGGCTTGAAGGTAGGACGACTGATATAGGAGACAGGGAGTGGTCTTGGGTTATCTTCCCATGGTGGAGGTATCCGTGACAGCCAACGGCTGCTGACACCTTTCGCGGCTAGAGCAGCACTTGCCGCGCTTAACAACAGCTTTTGAGACAATAAGAAAAGCAGCAAAGAGAACCTGAAACTAATGACACAACACAAGACAGGCACAATTGCAATATAGAATGGTAGCCTAAGATCATGGAAGTACTGTGAATTTGACAAAGAGTAAATGGAATAAATATCAACACGGCCACTCAGCTCAATATTGGGATGATATTAGGATCCAATTTACTTAGCAAGTCTTTCCACAGATGCGGTACTGGCTGCTTTTGTTAGAGAGTTGGCCAGCATATCTCTGGATGAGATGAGCTTTATCTTGATATGTTGGTTGTTCCAGTTGTTCCAAAGGCTCTTAAGTTTTACGTCAATGTACTTGGCATGTGATTTGCAACCAAAATTTTTTATCTTATTGTTGAGTCCTTTGTTGTCAATTAGATGTATGGGGGGTTGTGGTATGGTCCTCCAGATTTCCCCTATGAGGTGATTGATCCACCGTCCTTTGAGATGGCTGGCTGAGAGCACATTGCATTCAGACTCTGTTGAGGAGTGAGCTATGCTTTGCTGTTGGCTGCTGGTCCAGTAGATGGGCAATCCCTTGAGTAGAAAGATGAATCCTGTTTGAGAGAGTCACTTGGTGGGATCATCCCTGCAAGTTGCATTGCTATAGATTACGAGTCTTTTTTCTGGAGTCTTGGCCCTAAGAACAAGCCAATAGTTGATGGTTTTGAGAAGGTATTGCCACACATCCTCCACCTCCTTCCAGTGAGTAATACCTGCATTCTCCGAGAAATGGGCCATGTTTGACACTGCTTAGCTGATGTTGGGTCTGGTCAGTGTTGCAATGAAATTGAGCCTTCCTATGGGCGATCTATAGTTTCTGTCCAGTTCTTTGAATTCTTCTATTTACCACTTGGTGGCTGGTTGAAGGTGGAGGCCAGATGTGCAAGGGTTGTTCAGCGGTTTAGCTTCCAGTAGGTCCATTTCTTCCAGTCCTTTCTTTATGTGATTTGGGAGGGAAAGGGCTATGTAATCCTTACCAATTTCAACTTTCATTCCAAGTAATGCATACACCCCATGCGCCAAAGAGTCTTTGAACCGAGTGAGAAATTTTGTTTTGAAGCCGTCAGCATCCCCAAAAACCACTAGATCATCTACATGGAAAAAGAGTGCAGTTATCTTGTCTGCATGAAGATAGAGACAAGGATTGCTGTTGCTCTCTTTGAATCCATTCTCTTTGATCCATGTGCTGAGCTTCTTGTACCAGTTGAGGGGTGCTTGCTTCAGGCCATACAGTGACTTGTTCAGTTTGAGAAATTTGGAAGTTTTTTTGAGCCAGTTGGGGTTCTAATGAATACGTTCTCCTCCAGAAGGGCATGTAGAAATGCCCCCTTGACGTTGAATTGGAGAATCTTGAGATTTTTGTCAACAAAATAGCTGAGAAGAGCTTGTAAAGACGCAACCTTCCCTGTGGGAGAAAAAGTGACAAAGTAATCAATACCAAATCTTTGGTTGAACCCTTGGACACAGACTCTTGCTTTCAGAGAAGTCTAACTGGAGTGTAGATCTTTTTTGGTTCAAAAGGCCCAGGTGGTATTGAGAGGGTTGACAACTTCAGATTTGTCAGCATCCTCCAAAACTCCAAGGTCTTCAATGGTGTTTAATTCCTTCTTGATGGGTGGCACCCAGTTTGGTAAGTTCAGAGCTTCTCCTATGTTCTTTGGTAGGGATTCATGGTGGTAACCGTATTGATCTGGCGCTTTAAGTCTAGATCTGTCTCTTAGATTAGGTCTTAGTACTTTAAGAATTTCCGCGGATGAGTGGTTGGTGTTGGATGAATCTTGATTGTTTGAGTTACTTATCTCAGGTTTAAGCTCCTCAGGATCTTTGCTGATAGGTTCATCCGCAGTTGGGATCAAGTTGGCTTCTCTAGCTTCAGTATGCGTTATGGTGGATTCTTTGTTGTCAGGCAGAGTTGATCCTTCCACGGGTTGAGTTTTCAAGAACTTAACATGCTTGGTCTCAATAATCTTCCCAGACTTTGATAGAATTCTGTAGGAAGAGAACCTAGGGACATACCCAATGAAGAGTCCCTCTTCTCCTTTTTCACTGGGCTTGGACTTGATTGAATCTTGATTGAGTAGATAAAAAACTGTTGAACCAATAGGTTTTAGATAGTCGGTTGTTAACTTGCTTTTGTGCAGCATTTCCCACGGAGTCGCTCCTCCTTTTTCCAATGGTATTTGGTTTAAAGCCAGGCAACAGCTTTGAATAACTACGTGCCAACAATTTTTGGGTATCCGAGTCAAACTGAAGACAGATTGTAAAGATTCCATAATGGTCCGGTTTGCCCTTTCAGCCTTGCCGTTGTGTTGGGAGTGATATGGTTCACTGATAAGGTGTTTGATCGATTTAGATTTGAAGAAGGTTTTGAGAGTGTCATTGACAAACTCTCCTCCCCCGTCTGAGACCACTTCTATCGGATACCTCTGTTGTTTTTTTGCTTCATTTTCAATCACGAATTTGATTGTTTTGGCAGCTGCATCTTTGGAAGGAAGAGGAAAGCATGAGAGATACCCGGAAAGATTGTCCACTACGGTGAGGGCAAATCTCATTCCTCCTTTGCTGGTAGGATTGAGCGGGCCCATCAAGTCAAGATGAAGGCGGTCGAAAACCCTGGCTGCGGTCTGTTGATCTTTGTTGAACGGAGCCTTCTTGATTTTGCTTTTCTTACAGGCTGAGCATTCAAAAGTATTTGCAACGTTGCTTTGGATTGTAAAGCCAAGATACTTCTCCATTTGGTTGATGCTGGCATGACCAAGTTTGAGGTGGAGGTCTCTTAGTTCAGTTTCAGTTAGGTAGCAGGAAGAGACCTTCTTGAATTTGGGGGCCTTTGTTGTGGGAGAGAGAGGTTCCGAGAGCTTGTAAGCTTGAATCATGAGTAGGTTATTTTCAACAGTGCCGGTCAGAACAGAATTTTTCAATCTTTTTAGGGTAAAAGACGGTGGTTTGGATTTGGAATTCACTCGGAGATAGCAGCCTTTGAGTAGTAGGTCCCCAAGGGAAACCAGATTGACGGTGGCTTCAGGGACCCAGGCAGCATTCTCAAGGTGGATGGTTTTTCCGGCGCTTTTGAGTATAGCGGTTCCGAGGCCTTGGATTGCAATTCCCTTGCCTTTCTTCCCAGTTTTGATTAATTCCTCGCCAGCTTTTTCTGTCAGTGACAGAAAGGCAGTTCAATCATGGAACATGTGGATGGAACATCCACTGTCCAAGATGTATCAATCAGAGTGAGGATAGATCAAGTGGTTTGTAGCACAGAAGAACAAGTAATTGACAAAATGAGATTCTGCCGGGGTTTTCTTCTTGACACCACGTCTTCCCTTATTTGATGACGGTTCAGGTCGAAGCTCAGGGAATTCTACCCAGCAGGATGAGGCTGGGTGCGACTTGACGGCAGGGTTGTGTTTCCCATTCTTGCATCTGGGTGTATTGGTATCCCTTGGGTTGTTGGAGTGATACATTGCTGCGTTGGTGTCCAAGCTTTCAGCGGCTTTTGATTGTACTTCGTTTTGATGCTGGACGAGATGGTTCAGAACCATCATGACTGAAAGTTAATTTCCAGAGTGCATTATCTGAGATCTCATGGCCTTGAGAGAGTCCGGCAGCTTGAACAGGATGAGATAGCTGAGGATGTTGTCAGGCAGTGCTATTCCTACCTCATCGAGCTTTCCAAGGTGGGCCTTCACGGAAGTAACAAAACCATCTATGTCTTTTTGATCAAACCCCAGGTAAAAAAAGTTGAAGAACATCCAAGCTCAATTGGCAGCTTGACTGGAGGCGAAGTGGTTCTTTGCCGCAAGCCAAATCAGTTTCAATGAGTCTTCATTTTCCGGGGTTATAATGTTGGTGTGGGTTGCAGGATCCAGTTTTGACATGAGATAACCCGCCATTTCTTTGTCGTCAGGTATGTCCTCGTGGAGGTCGGCAGAGTTAATCAGATCCAGTATCCCCTGCATCTTAAACAGTTGCTCCATTTTCTTCCTCCAAATAGAGTAGTTGGTCTTGGTTAATAGTGGAGTTGATTCCATGAGCGATTTGAGTGCCAGTGCTTTGAAGTTGCCCTCAACTCCTGGTCCAGGTGATTTGGTGGTCCTTGCCATGTTGGTTTGGCTCTTTTAATCCATATTTTGGCTTTTAACCATGTGAAATAATTGAAAGAATGGAAAAACCTAGACCAGGCTGTTTAGATTGCAGGAAATGGTAAGCAGCAAGAAACAGCCAGAATACAAGAATCCAATAACAATAAACAAAGAAAAACTGGAGAGTTGCCTCTACAGGCAGGATGATGGCCCTTGAATCGGCTAAGTAGAGTATCAAAGCACAAAAGATTATACCAACACCAATCCTTCCAGTTTGAGAGACTTGTCAACCAGGATGAATCTCATCAGTTTGATCATTTGGAGATTGAGCTGAAGGATAAGATGGTACCTACTCCGCTATTGATGCTGATGGCAATCTGGCTAACAAGACAAAGTTGGAAGCCAATCAAGCTGGTTCAGGTCGATGGTCAATCCAATTGTGGCTGGAGGCTGAAGTGGATGGTTGAGTCTTTGAGGCTTGAAGGTAGGACGACTGATATAGGAGACAGGGAGTGGTCTTGGTTTATCTTCCCATGGTGGAGGTATCCGTGACAGCCAACAGCTGCTGACACCTGTCGCAGCTGGAGCAGCACTTGCCGCGCTTAACAACAGCTTGTGAGACAATAAGAAAAGCAGCAAAGAGAAACTGAAACTAATGACACGACACAAGACAGGCACAATTGCAATATAAACTGGTAGGCTAAGATCATGGAAGTACGGTGAATTTGACAAAGAGTAAATGGAATAAATATCAACATTTTGGAGGTAGGGGAGGTGAGAATGTCAGTTAAAGGATCATGGAGAAGAGAGTCAAAGGGAGAATTGGGAGGAGAGGAGGAAGTATTGTCAAATTTTATATTTTCAAAGAGTTTCACATGTTTGCTATGGACAATGGAACCCTTTTTCTGACAGAATATTTGGTAGGAGCTTAGGTTTAGGTCAAATCCCACTAGGATTCCCTCAACACCTATTTCCTCAAATTTGGAGAACTTTGGATTGTTGTTGAGGACAATGGTCTTGGAGCCAAGAGTTTGGATTAGTTTCAGTTTTGGACTTTTGTTGTGCCATAATTTGAATGGGGATACCTTGAGGTTGACATAGGGTATTGAGTTGAGGATCTTGCTCATGCTGATCATGATCTTGTCCCATAAAATGAGAGGAATAGACATGTCAATCATCAAAGTTCTGGCGGCCTCAAAAAGGGTCCTATTTCCTTGTTTGGCTACTGGATTGTGTTGAGGAGTGTAAGGTTCAGAGGTAGTGTGAAGAACACCATTATCCTTGAGGAATGATGAAAGACAGGAATTAACAAATTCACCGCCATTGTTGGAGTGGAAGATTTTCAGCTTTCTGTAAAAACAATTTGAGTGCAATTTTATGAAATTAATAATTTCCTTGGTTACATCTGATTTGAGTTTGATAGAGATGCAGGTCTTGTATTTTGAGAAATTGGTGGTGAGGAGTAAGAAGTATTGAAATCCCCATTTAGAGATGGGATTGATTGGACCGCAGATGACGGCATGAATAAGTTCAAACAGATGAGAGCTTGGAGGAATGTGACTTTTGAAAGGTAAGTGATGGATTTTTTCTTTAGCGCAGGAGGTACAAGTATTGTCATCCCATTTCAGGTTTGGAATAGAGGTTGACAGGAGCTTGGCTTGTTTGCAATGAACGTGGAAAAAGCATTTGTGAATGGTAGACATGGTGAGAAAGGTATGGCAATTGGAAAGGTTTGGTGTTGATTCTTTGATGTATAGGAGATTGTCATGAATGTGGCCCAAGATGATTAGCCTTCCCTCAAAAAACACGCCAAAGCCTTTGGGACCCAGTTGAGCTAGTGAGCATCCCTTCTGAATGAGTTGGCCAAGCAAGATTAGATTGACTGCTAGATCAGGTACCAGGAGTGAGTTGGTGAGGGTGAGTGATGCAGTTTCAATGTGGACGGTTGCATCTCCAGCTCCTTGGGAAATGATGGTGTTGATATTCAATCCATTTGTTCTCTGCCAATTTACTATACTTCCATCTACTCAGTCTTCCATCTATACTGCAGTTGTGCCTGTCTTCTGTCGTGTCTTTAGTTTCAATATCTTCTTACTTCTTTTCTCATTTTCACATAAATTGTTTTCAAGCACGGCAAGTACTACTCCGGCCGCGACAGGTTTCAGCAACAGTCAGCTGTCACAGAAACTTCCTCCATAGGGAAACAGCTCAAACTACTGCTTCACTCCTTATCAGCCATCCTACCTTCAACCCTTGTAGACTCAACCATCCGCCTCAACCACCAGCCACGATCACATCAACTATTGACCTGAACCAGCTTGATTGGTCTGCAACATTGTCTTGCTCACCAGATTGCCGTCAAGTATCAATATAGGAGTAGTTACAGTCCTATCTTTCAGCTCAATCTCTGGATGATCTAACTGATTGGATCCATCCTGGTTTATAAGTCTCTCTATCTGGGGGGGTTGGCTTTGTTATAGTCTCTAGTGCTTTGATACTCTACTTAGTCCATTCAAGGGCCATCACCCTGCCTGTAGAGGCAATTCTCCTGTTTTTCATTGTTCATTACTATTGAATTCTTGTGTACTGGCTGTTTCTTGCTGCTTACCTTCTCCTGCAATTTGAACAGCCTGGTCTAGGTTTTCCATTCATTTATTTCTTTTACAGATGAAGGCATTAGGCTTTCCAGTATTGACCTTGGTGTTTTCATCCTTGAGCCAGTTGAAGTAGTTGGGATTATTGAACATGTTGTTGGAGGCACCGGAGTCAAGGAGCAGGGTACCGGGGTCAATATGCTGGAAGTTGGCAAGGGCAAAGGTGAAGGCTAGATTGGCCGAAGCTTTGGGATTAGAGATGGATTGCAATTGATTTTTGGAGGAGGAGTTGTCATTTGGTCTTTTGTTGTTAGTTTGGAGGTGGGGATACAAGAAAAAGCACTTGTTTTTTGGATGGAAGGCCTGAGGATTGTGCCAATTGGGTTTGCATCACAGTAATTCCTGATTTTCAAAAAGGGCCAAAGCATAATTTCCTGACACTACCTTGTTTTTGATTTGATTCAGATGTCTGAGGACTAGATTGCCATTGATTTTTGCTTCTCCAAGGGAGTGAGTTATGGTAGTGTTCAAGTGTTTGAGCTGTGGAGGGAACTTGTACAGAATTAAGTAGGCAACTATATCTTCATCCATCTTTATTCCAATTTTGGAAATTTGAAGTAGGCATGATTGCACATCTGTGATGAATTTCTCTACGTTTTTAGGGTCAAAGGCAAGGTTGAGGAAGTTAAAGAAGATTCCAGATCTTTTAGCGGTCTGGGAGGAGGCATAAAACTCATCAATTGACTTCCAGAGAGCAATTCCATTCAGAGAATTGGTATCCTTGACACAATTTATGTAAGTCCAATTGTCCAGTTTGGCCAAGATGTAGCCTGCAATCTCCAGATTTACTTCTGGGGGGCATTCTTTGTTACAGTTGTTTTTGATCCATTGGGAAATTCCTTTTAGAGAGAAGATGGTGGTCAAGTTGGATTGCCACAAGGAGAAATTGGATTTGTGAAGATTAAGGATGGAGTCCATCAAGGTTCTGAGAAGGGATGAGTTTGAATCTGTTGGTCCAGTTGAGTCCATGATTGCTGGGTCAGCTTGATTGCAGCATTCTTTTGGCTTTTAACCATGAAAACTTGAGATCATGTATTCCAAACTAGGACCAACAGAGACTTTGGGAGGAATGAAGGGAGGAAACATGAGACACAACAAATGAAGGTTTGAGCAGAATGAGAGGGTCTTACCAAGGAGAGGACTGGAAGGATGAAAGTACAGGAACAGAAGTAGAGAATAGGAGGGTGAAGGAACAAAGAGAAACGGGAGAACAGGAACAAAGAAACATAGAAGAAATGGAAAAAGACGTTAGGACCAGTTTCATGGGTCTTGAGATGGAAAGATTGCCTCACAGCTGGAAAAGGATGGAAAGTTTACAGTTTTCAAGGGAATAATGGTTGACGGAGATGATTGAGGCCATGGAGTTGAATGATGCGGTCAAAGGTAGCACAATGAAGAGGACAGGAGTTGGGAGGACGGTTGTGGTAACTTTGAAGTGGTGATTGGAGCAATGACAAGTAAGTGAGGAAGTTTAAGAGATGAGACAAGCAAGATGATCAGAAGGAGATGAGAAATAAAGGGAATGAAATGCAATGAGGGAGGATAAGGGCAAGGGAAAGGAGGAAAGATGGAACAAGAAGGGATCCGGACAAGGAGCCAGCCCCCGGGGGAACAGTTGGGGAAGTTGAGCTTGAGCAGAGGGGAAAAGGGAAGGTTTTTAGCTACTGTCAACTCAACACTTGAAATACTTGAAAAATCAAAAAGAAACCACTCAAAACGGAAAAACAATCGCAAAGGAAAATCCAAGCCAGAAAATGCAAATTTCACCAAGAAAATAGTTGAAAATGAATCAGAGGAAGACTCAGATGACTTCTATGACTCACAAATCATTTTCCATGCTGGGTCAACCACTTGAAACCTTACCCACTCAACCTCAAATCTCAAGAGAGACTTTAATCTCAACTCTAGATGCTCAGTTTTGATGACGCCATACAAATAACAGATCCATGAAAGGAATCCCAACCACACTCCCATCCATCTTGCCAAGGGCTCAACTATAACCTCAGTTTCCAAGGGTTCACTCAACCTCTCCTTCTGTCAAGTCCACTCACTTTTTGTCCAAAAACTGAACCGGCCTCTCCTGTCTGTCTCAAGCATCTGCGACTCAGGCTTTGTGGTGGTCTTCTCAAAAAACGGCTGCAAGATATATGGCAAAAACACAACAGATCTCCAAAGCTTGGCCCTCCAATCCAGATATCAAAGCCACAATCTCTACTATCTCCCCAGACAAGATGTAAGCGACCAAAATTCTCTATCCTCAGCTGTTGCTCACTCATCTGACAACAGCCTTTTTGGCTACAACAGCAGGCTTTCTCATCTCAATCTGAAGTATCTCATGAAACTCCTACATTCACAAAATATCTCGCCATATCCTTGCAACAAACTGGAAGTCCAGCAATGTGCAACCTGCATTGAAGCAAAGATGACTCAGACAACTTTCCATTCCTGTCTAAGCCACAGATCCTCCAGGTAAGGGGAAATTATCCACTCCAACTTCTGCAGTTTTGAAATTATTTCTTGGGAGGGATACAGATACTTTGTTACCTTCATCAACAAATTCTCAAAAGCTCTTTTTGCCTACCCCATCAAGAAGAAATCCAATGTCTTCCACTGCACCAAACTTTTCATTTCTTTCTTTGAAAAAAAATACCAGTCTCGAGTAAACTCCCTAAGCACCAACAATGGAGGAGAATATGTCAAACACAACATGAAACTCTACCTTGAACTGAAAGGAATTACTCTGGAGCCTGGTCCACCCCACTCCCCTCAACTCAACGGCGTAGCTGAATGCTCAAACCAAACAATCTGTAACATGATCCAAGCATCTCTCATCTCCTCAAATCTACCCAAATTGTTCTGGGCCAATGCTCTCCGCCATTCAATATTCGCCTTCAACTCCTATCCATGCAATACGCCTCAAGGTTTTGTCTTGCCTAACTCTCTCATTTGTTGAAACAACATCCACCTCTCCTACCTTCATCCACTTGGCTTTATGGTCAGGTAAAAGTTCCCTGAGGAAAATTGTTCCAAGCTCAAAAAGAAGGTGCAATGGGGTATTCTCCTCTCCTATCTTCCCAATGGAAATGGCTACTGTGTTCTCAACATGGAAAACCATAACGTAATCAAGTCTATGGACTGCATTTCCAACAACACAATATTTCTGCATGGTCACCATCTCCCCAGCAGAAATGTCCATCAGACACCTCCTCCCGCCATTCAACTCCCACCAGTCCCTACAGCCCACTTGCCCCCATGCACAACCGCTGGCAACAAGCCTTCTCCTCCTAATCCCTCCCCCAACCCTTCCCCTTCCTCTCTGCATGAGGCTTTGGGTGGTCCATCAATGCCGCCCAACATGCTTCCCTCCACACGTGTTGACCCCAGTTAGGCTTTTCCCGCCACCCAACCGGCCCCCTCTTCCAAGCCTTGTTCAAAAAGTGTAGACTCTTCTGGCTTGGACTGGCCTTCCCCCCTTCCAAGCCTTTTTGTGCCTCCCCAGTCTCCCTCATCTCCCCCGCTCCCTTTGCCTGTCTCTCCCCAGCCTCTGCCTGCAGACCCTGGCAGCATACCTCCTGCCCCCTCCTCCCCCCCTCCCCCTACAGTCCGCCACTCATCCAGACGTTGTCATTCTCCCTCCTGCTATGGCAACTTCTCCCACTCTGCCTCTGTGAAAGACAAGCTTGTTTCCCCAAAGAAATGGAAGCAGCTCCTCAAATCTCCTCATGGGAAACGCTGGATCCTCTCTGTGCAGGACAAAATGTCCTTGCTCCAGGGAATGGGCACCTGGCAGCTTGTCCCTCTGCCTAAAGGCAGGAAGATCATCCATTCCAAATGGGTCTTCAAAGTGAAGCCTTGGGAGGATGGATTGATCCTGAAGCTCAAGGCAAGACTTGTGGCCATGGGTTTCTCCCAAGTCCAAGGAATCAACTTCTCTGAAGTCTTTGAGCCAACCCTTGGGCTGGAAAGTCTCCAACTTATCCTCTCTCTTCTTGGCTATAAGGTTTGGGTTGGCTGCTAGATTGACTTCAAAACTGCGTTTCTGAATGGTTGCCTCAACAAACCAGTCTACATGTCTCAGCCCTCAGGCTTTGAAGACCCCTCCCACCCCAACTGGGTCTGAAAGGTCACCCCCGCCAACTATGGCTTGAGGAAGTCCCCCCCAGTTGAATCTCAAACTGAGCTTGGCCATGGTCTCAATGGGCCTGCTCTGGTCCTTGTAAAATCCATCTCTCTACTAGAAGCTCCAGGATGGCACACTCATTGGGCCTGTAGAGGCTCATGTCAACAATCTTGCGGTGGTCAGTACAAATGTCTTTGTTCTGGCTTTTTTCAAGGACATCAGCCATGAGCTCAAGGTGGGTTCAGATGAGAATCTCCATCTCTTCCTATCCATATCCTTCCAGCGCAATCAGGTGTCTAAGACAGTCTCCATTTGGCAGTCCCATTACATCAAATTGGTCTGCAAACTCTTCCTTCCGGCTGCCAAAACAAAGACCTTCCCCTTGCCCATGTCCATCTCCTTCAAAAATCTGCACTGGCGCCTTCCAGATTTGAATAAATTGCCCCCAAACACAACCAACTCATTGGCTCTCTGCTCTGGGTCTCCCAGGGCACACTTCCCAACATTGCATTTGCCATCAACCAACTCTCTCAATTCCTTCAAGACCCTTGCTCAATCACTGGCACGCCGCAATCAGGCTCCTCCACTATCTGAGGAGCTCCCACCACCTCTGTCTTGTCCTTGGTGGGCCCACTCTCAACCTCACTGGATACAGTGACTTGGATTGGGCAGAAAATTCTGTTGACCGTTGCTCAACCTTGGGGTATACCTTTTGACAGGGCTCCGGGGCTATCTCCTGGAAGTCAAAGAAGCAGCCCAATGTCTCTCTTTCCAGCACAGAAGAAGAGTACAAGGCCCTCTCCAACGCTTGAAAGGAGGGACTGTGGCTCCTGAATCTACTCTTGGAGCTTTGTCTTTGCAATTCTGCGCCCGTCACCCTACTGGTTGATAACAGCGGCGCCAAGGCTCTAGCCAATAATCCCCTTCATCACTCCAGGACCAAACATATAGATGAAAGGCACCATTTTATTTTTGAATGTGTAAAATGGTCCCTCTTGATTGTCCTTCACATCTCAACCACCAAAATGCTAGCTGACATGCTCACAAAACCTTTTTCCAGGGTTCTGCTGCAAAAAGCATTGTTCCCTGTTTGGTCTATGGTGATGTGCTCAGCAAGGGGGGGTGTTAGAGTATCCCTACCTGATGCTGTAATATATGTTTCCTCTTCTACAATCGTTCCTTCTCCACTCTTGTTTATTTCCCTTTTATTCTTTTCACGTTTTTCCTTACCCTCAAGAATATCTGCCCATGCTACTCCATCATCAAATACCTAACTCTGTATGTGATTCTCACATCATGCCTGCACACTCATTCCTCACATGTCATCTCCTGTTCTCTAACTTGCGCTCACCATCACTATGAATGACCCTGTCACTCAGCCTGTGACACTAATACGCCCATCCCTACCTGAGGATAGAGGACAATCCAGCTGGAAAGAATTTCTATCATCCTTCCATCTAATTTCTCCTTTGCCCATCCTCAGGCAAGTCTGCTCATATTTACCCACTTGTCATAGATATCTTTCTTTCTCTTTCTGCTCTTGACTATGATTGATACTGAAATTTATCCTTCCATCTGCTTTCTCCTCTGCGTATCCTCAGTAAGACCAACACCAGCATACCACAACGTTTCATCCAAAGATCAAGCCAAAACTGATTTCAACTATCATGTTGCCCAATTGCAAGTTTTGATGTAGCATGCCATTTGAATCCTGAAAGGAAGATGGGCCAGCTTAAGGGAAATGCCAAACCAGATAAAAAATTTCAAAGACATGAAGATCTTCATCAAATAGATTATCACTTGTGTAATCCTTCACAACCTTCTTTCCAACATCAAAGATGAATGGGAAGAAATATTTGAAGAAGATACTCCCAATCCTCCTCAAGTCATCCCAGTCTCATCTTGTACCTCATATTCTGCCATGAGAGAGTGGATTCTACCACTCAAACTTTCTCACTTTGATGAGTAGAATTTGGTTTTTAAATAGGTGAAATACCACTCAATATCACATCACTAATTTTTTTTTGGTTTTGGTTGTTCAACCAAGAATCCTAGGCTGACTTTTTTTTTTTTTTTTTTTTTTTTTTTTTTTTTTGGTGGACTTGGTCAAAACAGAACCAAAACATCCAAACCACCCACCTCACCCCACCAAACCACTGGCCCACTCCTCCCTCCTCCTCACCAAACAACCTCAACCACCACTGGTCCAGTCCTCCCTCCTCCTCACCAAACTGCCTCACCCACCACCTCCACCTCAAAGTTCCCCCAATCCTCCTCCTTCTCCTCCTCCTGGTTCTGCTCCCCATCCATTAACCAATAAACCTGGTAAGTACCCCCCCTTCTCCTCCTTGCTTTGATTTTAGAACTGATGGATCAATCCATCCATCCTTTCCAGGTACACCCCCATCCCTCCAGTCAAACTTTTTCCATTCCCGCCTAGGTATGTCCTCATTCCCCTCCTTCTCCCCATCATGCCCTACCTCCTCCTCATTGATCAATTGGAAAGCAAATGTTTTTTTGCTTGCGGTTCAATTGATTGATCAAACACCAAGCAAAAAAACATTTGTTTGTGGTTTGATTGTTTTTTTGTTTGTGGTTTTATCAATTGATCAAAAAACAAAACAAGCAATCAAACTGCAAAAAACCCTATAAATCAATCAAACCACAAAAAAAACATTTTTTTGTGGTTTAATTGATTGGTTGAACAACAAGAAAAACTTTGTTTGCTTTCCAATCAATTGATTGATTGATTGCACTTTGTGACCTCCCCCCTACTTGTCATCATACAGACCAATTTCTGATCCACTTTTAGCCAGTTGGATTGATTGATTTATTGAACAATCCTTGGCCCCACCAACTGCCTGCCTTGCTTGAACCATTTGATCAATTGAACAATCCTTGGACCCAACCATCACCCTGGCTCCTCCTCCTTGCTTTCTCCCCAAGGTAAGCCCTCCCTCCTCCTCATTGATTGATGCCTATCAAAATAAAAAAATCTGACCTGATTTTTTTTTTGTGCGTTATTGTCATTGACTGTTATTTTTTTCTATGTTTGTTGTTCTTCCACAATGATTGAAACATGGCTGATGATTGTTTTTTCTTTTTATTTTCTTCTCTTTTCTTTTCTTTTCTTTTCTTTTCTTTTCTTTTCTTTTCTTTTCTTTTCTTTTCTTTTCTTTTCTTTTCTTTTCTTTTCTTTTCTTTTCTTTTCTTTTCTTTTCTTTTCTTTTCTTTTCTTTTCTTTTCTTTTCTTTTCTTTTCTTTTCTTTTCTTTTCTTTTCTTTTCTTTTCTTTTCTTTTCTTTTCTTTTCTTTTCTTTTCTTTTCTTTTCTTTTCTTTTCTTTTCTTTTCTTTTCTTTTCTTTTCTTTTCTTTTCTTTTCTTTTCTTTTCTTTTCTTTTCTTTTCTTTTCTTTTCTTTTCTTTTCTTTTCTTTTCTTTTCTTTTCTTTTCTTTTCTTTTCTTTTCTTTTCTTTTCTTTTCTTTTCTTTTCTTTTCTTTTCTTTTCTTTTCTTTTCTTTTCTTTTCTTTTCTTTTCTTTTCTTTTCTTTTCTTTTCTTTTCTTTTCTTTTCTTTTCTTTTCTTTTCTTTTCTTTTCTTTTCTTTTCTTTTCTTTTGGATTCCATGCAATGCAACACCCCTTTTGACCCCTTGTTCCTTTGATTCCCACCCTTTGCTGCATGTCCCATGATTCTCTCACCGTGCTCAAAATTTTATACAACCAATCAAATCCCGTGTTGATCCTCACCCCAAGCAAAGTAGTTGGATGGGTGGGAACAAGATGGAAGGGGATGTGTTGAAAAACATAAAGAGAGATGGAAAGAGGAGGGCTCTTTGGAAAACAAGGGCTCAAATCAGAGATTCTGAAATCTCTTTGGAAGTGGCTGAAGAGGGGTTTGATGAAAAGATTCTATGGTCTAGGAAAAAAATGAAACCTTTGGATTTTTACCCTGCTATTACTACTGAAAATAAAAAGGAAAATCAAAAAAACTCCACTGAAGATTTTGAACAGGCCAAACAGAAGATTGAACAGTTCCATTTCTTCACTTCTGGAAAATTGGTTGTTCTTGAACAATCCAATCATGACTCTCTGGTTACAATAGTCAAATTTTTCCCTTTGAATAAACTCTCTGAGAAAGATAAGAAGGAAATCAACTTTGGGAAAACTCTCCTTCACCACTCAAAAAAAGTTGTCAACACTGTTGGTCCCTCAAGATCTTGGGGTGAAAAAATGTGGGAAATTGGAAGGCAAAAATCAATGCACCCCTCTTAATTATTTGGACCATATTTGAAGAAAGCTTCCATTCAATCTTCCCCTCAAGATTATACTTTTCTCAATCTTAGGTTGGAAAAAGACTCTCAAATCCTAGGAAAAATGTTTCAAGAATTAGCCAGACTGGCACATGATTCCAACTGTGAAACAATGATGGAAGACAACATCCCCTCTTTCTCTTCATTGGAATTTGGATCCCAGCTCACTCCTTTGACTGTTCCCCCCACATTGCATTCACTTACAGTTCCTCCTACAATTCTCCCCACATTGACAAAGGTGAAATCTCTTCCTATTCCATTCTACAAGTGGTTCTAACCAAAAAATCAAATGACCAAATTATTGAAAACAAGGAAAAATATGAAGTATCTGATGGCCAATTTGTTTTTCCTGACTTAAGTCTTGGAATTGACTTAAAAAAAGGGATTGTAAAAATGGTTTGGGCAGCAAACAATTCCTAGCACTGTACTTTTCCTGCTGCAGAGACTGCCACCCATACAAGGCCAGAAATTTCAATGAAAATCAACAAAACCACCCAAAACATTTGCAGGGACTTGAAAAGTGGACACATAAATTCTAGAAAAAAAATTAAATAACAACAAAAAAAAATTATTTATTGGTGGTGTTAAAAATAGGCTCAAACATTGTGGTATTTTTAAATAATTTTTTTTTTAATTTTTAAATTTTTTATCAAAGTCAATATTTTACAAGCCAAGCAATAAATCACCTTTCTTTATTTCTTCCACAGTTCTACTGCTACCAATACATGCCATGACTACAGTTAACCTATCTTTTTCTTCCGTTTCCAGTAATTCCCTCTCCTTTTCCAGTCTCTCTTCCTGTTGATCCTTCTCCTTTTCTTCTTTTTGAAACTCCTGCCCTGCCTGTTTCAATTTCCACTCAGCATCCAGTTTCTGTTAATGAGCCAAACTCTTGGCTTTCTGCTTTTGAAAATAAATAGCCAGTTGACAATCCCAATTCTCCTTTTCAAATTGAAGTTTTTTTGATTCAATTTGTGATTTCAATGTTTTTTGGAGGGGAATAGGAATGAGATTGATTTTGAAATTGAGAAGATTCAATCAATTTACTTACTTGAATCTTGCTTCTCTATGCCATCTTCAAAACTGGAAAAATTGGAAGTTTTTCTCCTCTTTTGATGGCTATTGGGGTCTATGTTGATGGAATTGGAGGCCTTTTTCTTTCCCTTTGAAGAGGAGGTTTGTGTGGGAACATCATCAATCTCATTTGAAGGTGATTTGTGAGGCCCCATTGGCTTGAATGTTTGCCCATTCAGAAATGGAGGTTGCTGTTTTTTTACAATCTGAATCAGTCAGGATTAATGGAACTGAAAAGAAAAGACCTTGCTTCCTTACTTGAACAGATGTTGATTGTAATGGAGATAGTGGAATAACTGTTAGAATAAATAATCCTAGTTGCTTCAAAGATGGTTCAAAGAAAAACCAGAATGCTGGAGTAAAGTGTTAGAAATTGAATGACAACTAAGGAGGATAGGTGATTAAAACATCACCCTACCAGGCTTAAGCAAAATGACTAAGACAAAACCAGACTGTTTGAAACTTAATGATAGAGAACTAATCCTCCACACAAACACACTCCAAGAAATAGACTTGAAAAATGACAACTGAGTGAAAAAGGCAGAAAATTAGTGACTACAGAGATTTAGGGGTGAATTACTGGTCGCACCAGATTACGTGAGTCCTCAATTTGTATTTCATTGAGTATCTTGGTTATCCTTAGTTTTCCGTCCATTCTATTACTTCAGAGATGCCAGTCAAGAGTTGTATGCTTCATCCAGAATGTGTTGTTCCTCCAGTTGTTCCTTGAATGTGCCTGTTGAAGAAAAGGAGATGATGTGCTCATAGTAGAAGCACACATTGCCTAATGAGTATGCAGCAGGAAATTCTTGTGGCGCGCGCAAAGAGCTGGTGAACGGGGAATAAAAATAAGAAGAAAAAAAATAAAATAATAAAATAATAATAAAATAAAATAAATAATGAAATAAAAACATAGAACTTGAGATGGAATATGAAGATGGAATATGGATCATCTCAACATATGGATCATCTCAAAAACCCCCCCATGATTAAGTGCAACCTCACTTGAAAAAATTTGGCCTTCAGAAGTTCTAGAGCTTGCTTATTTGAGGCCTTGGTGAGAGAGTCTGCAACCATCAAATCAGTGGTTATGAGGTCCACAAAAATCTACTTTGCTGAAGACTTATCACGCAGAAATTTCAATTTCATGTCTATATATTTGGTTTTGGAGTTTGACCCAAAGTGTTGGATTTTGTCAACCAGACCCTTGTTGTCAAAACAAAACCTGGAAGGCAGAATTGACACATTCTTCCACAGGTATCTAATAATATATTCAATCCAGATTGTTTCCTGTACGCCATTGGTCAGAGCATTCAACTTGGCTTCAGTCAAGGAAAGCCTGATATTGTTCTGCTTTCTGCTCTTCCATGCAATAGGAGAAGATTGCCAGAAAATGATGTAGCCGGTCTGAGACTTTCTGCTGCAAGGATCATCAGCCCAGGTGGAGTCAGTATAAACATCCAAAGAGGATTGTCCTTTTGAGTCGGGCTGCAGGGTCAGAGAAAGAGAAGATGTTCCCTCCAGGTATTTACAGAAATGAACCTGTTGGAATCTCAGACCGCTCTCCTCAACACCTGACACTCGGAAAAATCAGATAACCAGCAGACCTGAAGGGGACTTCCAATGGGGGGTCAACCTAACCATACATGTCCAAACTTTGTTCATCTCTTAGTTAGGTTTCAAAGAGCCTGTACATAAAATCTTTGTTGTACTCAAATACATTTCCTCTCCTCATTGGTTGTTTCCCTTTCACTCATCTATGTACCTTGTTCAGGTACTGTCTGCCATCTCTTTTGCGTCTCCTTTGGTCCCATCATTTGTGCCCCACTCGCCCCTCATTTGCTGGTTCCATTCTTCAGGTCTGCCTTCATTTCTATCTTTTCTCTTTCCTTCTTTCTTTCCTCCCCTTTTGTCTCCTCACTGGCGCCTGCTTTCCTTCTTTATGCTTGCCTCCTGAAATCAAGACTCCTCATTGGTTGTTTCCCTTTCACTCATCTATGTACCTTGTTCAGGTACTGTCTGCCATCTCTTTTGCGTCTCCTTTGGTCCCATCATTTGTGCCCCACTTGCCCCTGATTTGCTGGTTCCATTCTTCAGGTACTGTCTGCCATCTCTTTTGCGTCTCCTTTGGTCCCATCATTTGTGCCCCACTTTCCCCTCATTTTCTGGTCCCATTCTTCAGGTTATGAGCCCAGTTGAATACCAGCCATGCGGCCATTAGGAAAAGGAACATAGAAAAGATATCAGGACTCCTACCACCGTGGCACAGTCTTTTTCTTCTCCTTTCTCCCTCTTGTCATCCACCGACTTGCCTCATCACACTTCTTTGAGTGGTCCTCCCTCTTCTCCCACCTACTCCACTGCTTCCTCCAGCAACACTGTTCAAAATAACCTCCTGGGATCTGATTCAAGAATCTACACTCATTCTCATCCTGCCACCATGACTGGCACCCATGACTCCCATGGTATTCTGTGTGAAAAACTGTCTGGACCAGGAAACTTCTCTAGCTGGCAAAACAATATGCTGACTGCCCTTGGATATAAGGACCTAGACACGGTTGTCCTAGAACGCCTTGAAGAAGCCACACCCAAGGTCAGACTGAAGAAGAAGCAAGCCACAAATTTTATCCAACTTCATCTGGACCAACAGAACTTTACCCGTTTTGTCAAGGATCCCACAAAATACAAACCTAAGGATCTCTGGGACTCCATTTGCAACCACTATGCCACCAAGTCTCTTGAGAATGTGGTAAACCTTATGGATTGGTTATACAACATCCCTTTTTCTGATGGCAATCTACAAGATTCAATCAACAAATTTTGGGAGAACTTTCAATTACTGCTAGAAGTCTCTTTTGACAACCTTGATAACTCCACCTTGGAAACTCTCTGGGCCATCATCATCCTCAAACAACTCCCTCCTTCTTTTGCTGTCATGCAATCCTTGCAGTTTGCCCAATACAAAGGAAAACAAGCGAAAATTCCCATGGACACATTCCTACCCAATCTTGAGCTTGAAATCCAGAGGCAATCCGACTCAATCAAAAATCCTCAGTCTTTGGCCTTCAATGTCTCTCATCACTCCCCCTCAAACGCCACTCAGAACAAAAACCAAAAACAAAGAAACATGTGCAAAAATGGGGTACATAACCCCAACACCCTTCATTCTGCCAATCAATGCAACCAACTCCATCCTGAGCTGGCAATAGCCTACCATCAGGCAGCCCTCAGCGAAATCCAGAACAAGACCCAACCAGGTAAAGCAAATCTCTGTTCAAACAACTCCAACTCCAACTCCAACTTAGTCATCCTTGACAGTGGGGCCTCTGGTCACTATCTAAAACATTGGGAATATTTTGTCACCCTCAAACCATCCAAATCCACTCTGTTCATGGCAAACGGAACCCCTCTCAAAATTGTGGGTCATGGCAAAGCCATTATTCCCCTTGCATCAGGTGTTCTCAAAATACCTCACGCGCAACTAGTTCCCAACCTCTCAAATTCCTTAATTTCCATGACCCCCTATCTCCGTTTGGGATACTCCATCAGACCAACCAACAAAGGTTTTGAATGCTGCAAAGATGGCCATCAACTCATGACTGGGAACTTCTCCAACAAAATCCTTGGCCTTAATCTCACCCAATCAAGAGCTCTCTTGGCTCAATCTACTCTTGATCTTCATTTCTCCCTTGGTCACCCTAATGACAATTATCTACAAAAACTATTCCCTCATCTTCCCAACTCTCCCATTGACTGCTCTGAATGTCTGACTTCCAAAATGACTCAAACTCCCTTCACCGGTCACTTCCCTACCCCTTTGTCCTGCCTTGAATGCATTCACCTGGACCTTTGTTTCCCCATCTCTCCCATATCCAAGGGAGGAAACCGCTATTTCCTGAAGATTGTGGATGGATACAGCCGCTATGCCTTTATCTAACCCATGAGGAATAAGTCAGAAACGTATGACCACTTTCTCTCTTTTCTCAATGAAGCTGAATGCTTCTCCGTTCAAAAATTTCTCTTGGTAGTCTTGGATAATGGAGGGGAATTTGTCAATCACAGGTTTGACTCACTCTTCAAGGACAAAGGCATCCGTCATATCACCACTGCTCCCTACACCCCTCAGCAAAACCCTTTCTCCAAACAAGGAAATCAAACTAACATCAAAAAAACCTGGGCACTGCTTCTCACCAGTGGGGCTCCATTGACTCTCTGGGGCAATGCTGTTGTGAAAGCTGTGTTTCTTGAGAATCAAACAACTCACTTGGCCTTAGGTTTTATAACACAGTTTGAAAAATGGACTGGTAAACCCCCTTCTCTGAATCATCTTGCTCCCTTTGGAATTAAGGCTATTGTCTAAACTGAAAAGAAATGGCAAAAGTCAAAATTTGATTCCTCTGGAGAAGAAGGCATTCTCTTAGGTTTTAACACCCATCATTGCTCTTACAAAATATGGATACCCACGTCAGATAGAATTCTCTGGTCCCATCATGTCAAAATCTGCCGCAATGCCTTTCCTCTTAAAGATCTCCCTCAAATCCCGGAGCATCCCAGCCTCCTCATTTGCACAATTGACAAACTTCCCTCACCTCCAACTCCTGTTTCTGATGCTACTCCACTCAGTCTCCCTGAAAGCAAGCCGGTCATCACCTCCCTTGCTGTAACCAATCAATCCGTTTCTTCTCCCTCTCCTGACTCTAATTCCTTCTCCAATGACAGTCCTCCCCCAAAAGCCTCCTCTTCCAAGCATCACTCCTATGTTCCCTGGTACAACATTGCTTCCAAAGAAGTCGGCTCCGATATCTCTGAAGATTGAATCCTCCCTACCCAAAGACGTAATCAAGCAAATGCCATCATCTACAAGCCTTCCACCCACCAGGACCCAAGAACTGTGGCTGAAGCTAGGAGATCCCCAAACTGGCCGGGCTGGAAAGCTGCAATTGACATAGAGAAGGACAATTGTTTTTGCCATGGAGTATGGGAGGTAGTTCCCAAACCAGCCCACATTAAAGAACTGGACACAACGTGGGTCCTTAAAACCAAATTTGACACTAATGGTCTCTTTGTGAAACAGAAAGCCAGACTCTGTGCAAGGGGTTTTTGTCAGGTTGAAGGCATCTACTACAATGAGGCCTTTGCACCTACAGGCCGCCTACCCTCACTTTGCATCCTACTCAGCCTTGTTGCATCTTTTGATCTTGAACTCCATCAGATGGACCTGAAATGCGCGTTTCTAAATGGCAAGCCAGAGGAGGATTTTTATCAAGACCCCCAAGAAAGTGGAAATTATCATTCCCCCTGATCATGGTCTTAGGCTTGTCAAGTCCCTCTATGGCCTCAAGCAAAGTCCGCAATGTTGGTACTCTGCTTTAACCACCTTTGTTTCCTCCATAAATTTCAAGTCCTCCAAAGTTGACCCCCGTCTCTTCATTCACTCAGACCCCAATAAACTTTGCCTTGTTTACGTCCACATAGACACTCTTGTCATTGGGGGAAGAAAACACAATGTGATGGAGTTCAAGGAGAAAATGAAGACAAAATTTGAGATGGAGGACTTAGGAGAGTTCAAGTGGGTGCTGGGTATGAGGGTCACCAGAGATTGTAAGAACCAAACGATTCAACTGCACCAAGACCAGTACATCAATAACATGCTCTCTGAGTTTGGCATGTCCAACTGTAAACCAGCCTCCACTCCTCTTCCCCAACAACCCTCAAAAGTTGTGGTATCAGAAAAAACTGTGGATGCTTCTTTCAGCTATTGTCAAGGGGTTGGACTCCTCAACTACTTAGTTCAATGAACCAGACCGGACCTTGCGTTTTCCTGGAGCTATCTTTCTCAGTTTCTAAATAATCACACCATCACTCACCAACATCAGTTTCTCCATGTCCTCCGCTACCTCAAGCGCACCAAGTTGTTTGGTATCACCTTGGGCGGTGACATCTCAACCTCATTCAAGCTGGATGCCTACTGCAATGCTGATCATGCATTGAGCTGTGATCGTTGGTCTTTCACCAGCTGCCCTGTTTTTCTGAATGGACCAATTATCTGGCGCTGCTCGAAACAGTCCGTCATAGTTCTATCCACCACTGAAGCTGAACATTGCTCCTGTTCAGAATCTGGCCAAGATCTTCTGTGGGCCTCTCAGCTCCTGTCCATCTTATCAAACGTTTTTCAATCTCGGTTTGGTTCCCCTACCCTATTTTGCAACAACCAGGGAACCAAAGCCCTCCTGGAAAACCCTGTCTATCAAAATTGTACGCGTCATATTGATGTCCATCTTCAGTGGATCAGACACCACATTGCCAACAATGACTTCAACCTACGCTACACACCAACTACCAACAACCTTGCCGACGGCATGACCAAGATACTATCCCCACATCAACACGCCAAATTCTTGCAGGACTCTGCAATTTTACCACTCCAAGGGGATTAGCAAGCAAGGGGGGGTGTTGGAATCTCAGACCCCTCTCCTTGAAACCCAACACTTGGACCAATCAGATGACTAGAAGACCTGAAGGGGACGTCCAATGGGGGGTCAACCTAACCATAAATGTCCAAACTTTGTTCATCTCTTAGTTAGGTTTCAAAGAGCCTGTACATAAAATCTTTGTTGTACTTGAATCTCTTTCCTCTCCTCATTGGTTGTTTCCCTTTCACTCATCTATGTACCTTGTTCAGGTACTGTCTGCCATCTCTTTTGCGTCTCCTTTGGTCCCATAATTTGTGCCCCACTTGCCCCTCATTTGCTGGTTCCATTCTTCAGGTCTGCCTTCATTTCTATCTTTTCTCTTTCCTTCTTTCTTTCCTCCCCTTTTGTCTCCTCACTGGCGCCTGCTTTCCTTCTTTATGCTTGCCTCCTGAAATCAAGACTCCTCATTGGTTGTTTCCCTTTCACTCATCTATGTACCTTGTTCAGGTACTGTCTGCCATCTCTTTTGCGTCTCCTTTGGTCCCATCATTTGTGCCCCACTCGCCCCTCATTTGCTGGTTCCATTCTTCAGGTACTGTCTGCCATCTCTTTTGCGTCTCCTTTGGTCCCATCATTTGTGCCCCACTCACCCCTCATTTGCTGTTTCCATTCTTCAGAACCACCTCTTTCCAGTGAGATAGACCCGGGCTTTGGTTGAACTGAGACAAGATTGACTCCGCTGCAGAAATGTCTGGACGCTTCCAACAGGATAGATAATTCAGCAACCCAGTGAATTTCATGAAATTTACCCCAAGTTTTGCAAATTCAAGTTGGTCAAACTGGGAGGCAGGAGTTAATTGAATACCAGGCATAAGAGGGGTTTGGACGGGTTTGCAGTCTGTCAGATTGAGCTCTTCCAGTGCCTTTTGAATCAGCTTATTTTGATGAAGAGTCACAATGTTGTTAACTTGAGTAAACTCCATTCCCAAGATAGTATCAGGTATGTGTGCTGAAGACCAAGGAAATCGCTCCAGAAACCTTTCTTCAAACCAGTCCACCTCCCCGGCCACAATGGGGTCATCTACGTGAAAGAATAGGGAAGAGGGGTGAGTGGCGTGAGTGTACAGACAGGGATCAGCGTTGGATTGAGAGTAGCCAATCTCCTCCAGCCACGTTTTCAGAGACTTGTACCAATTAGATGGAGCCTGACACAGTCCGTAGAGAGATTTCTTCAATTTTAGAGATTTGGATGAGCGCAAGCTCTCTTTAGGCTTGAGAATGAAATTTTCTTCTTCCAGAGGAGCAAACAGAAAAGCAGCCTTAACATCAAATTGGCAAATTTCAAGTTTGTGATCCAGCCCACTTAGAAGAAGAAGTAAAAGGGGTGTGGACTTGCCCATGGGCGCATAAGTATTTCCAAAGTCTAATCCAGGTGTCTGTTAATTTACCATAATGCAAAGTTGAGATTTTTGTTTTTCTGGTGATAAGCTTGTTGCTGGTTTGACTCTATCTACCCACATTTTCCTGAGAAAGTGATTGGGTTCAATTTTGGTATCTTCCCAAAAATCTTGAGCTTCAATCTCACTGAGTTTGATCAATCTCTCCTTCAAAAAATTGGAGTTGTCCTTCTTGAAAACTGAGGAGTAGGAGTACTTAGACAGTTTTATTGACAAATTCCGCTCTTGTAAGTTGTACCTGGGAAGCATCTCAGTCGGAGAATCCTCTGAGACTTCAGTTGTCCTGTTGGGTTCTACCACTGGGGAGGAATCGTCAACCATGTTGTTGATCTGATCTTCTTTGGGGCTCACGGTAGGCAGAGTGGAGTCAATTCCAATAACCTGATTGCACTGTTCTGGGTTTGCAGAATCAGTATCTGAGCACCAATCCCCTACTGTTATGGAATTTTCAAATCTTTTTATGTCTGCATTGAAATCCAGAAGTGTGATATGCTTTGTGTCAATAACTTTGTTGTCAGCCATTAAAATCTTTTAGGACAGTAAGTCTTCATTGTAACCAATTAATTTACAAATCAAACCTCAAGGTTCCAGTTTAGAGAAGGACGGCCTATCCTTGAGTATATAGCTGACGGGATTTCCTATGGGATGGAAATAGTCAATACTCAGGCTCTTTCCCTTGAATAATTCATACAGTGATTTCTTAGACTTGTGTGATGGAATTTAGTTTAGCGCCAGTGCATATGACTCAATGATTGTGTTCCAGTGACTCTTTTGAAGTTGAGAGTCAAAAAGAACCATTCAAAGTGATTCCAGAATAAGCCAATTGAACCTTTCCGCCAGTCCATTTTGTTTTGGGTTATATGAGTTGGAGAGGGTTTGTTTAATATTATTGTTTCTACAGTAATCAGAAAGATTGTGATTCCAGAATTCAGACCCTTGTCCTGAGTGAATAATCATAGGGCAATAATTGAATCTCTTTTGCTCAACTTCAATAATGAATTGCAGTGTACTTGCCACTTTTCTCATGGTTTTGATTGGAATCACGGTAAAAAATTGAGTATAGCTGTTGACTACTGTTAGGAAATAAGAGTCACCGTTAGTGCTCAAAGGTTGGATCGGTCCAAAAAGATTGCAGTGAAGTTCTTGAAAGGGTCTCTTGGAATGTGAGTGTTTATTGTTATAAGGGGTCCGGGAGATCTGTCAAGTGAGAATCCCGCGGACTACGCAGTTCTGCTCGCAGCACCACGAGAGCAGTCGCGATCCCATTGATTCCCGACTCCAATCAGGCCAAGACTTGCGGGAACGGTCTTGTCCAGCACTCCCGAGTCCAACCTGGATCCCGGTCCATCCCACAATCTGCTCACTCCTTCCCTTCCATCCAATCCTCATCACCTCAACCCTGGTCTCTACTCATTCGCCTCAGTCCACTCCAAATCAACTTGCCTTGGAACCGGTACAGCACACAATCTAGATTCTGGCCCCGGACCAATATTCAGGAGAAGAAAGCAACCCCAAAGCGCCCTCCGGAAAATTCCCTTGAGCCCGCTCCACTAGTAGTGCACCCGACTTACGTATACTGTTACAAGAGTTTTAATTGATTGAATCAAAATAGAGGGTCTCGTGAATGTTTCATGGTAGCGAGAGACTTCTCTTGATTCAATTAAACTCTTGAATAGATACAACAGTCGGACAACTTGGTACCCTTAACAATGGCCGAAAGCGGTGGACATCCCATACACATCCCTTACTCCAACAACTCAGATGACAACTATACAACCAAATCCAAAATAGTTAAATTGAACCGAAACAATTGGCACCACTGGAAGAGCGCCTTTGAAGATATAATCATAGGGAAAGGGTACAAAGAAATACTGGACAAAGAATGGATAAAGAATAATGCTCACACCAAGACCTATCAACGTAAAAAGGCTCTTGCTTTGTCATTACTCAGAAATTCAATTGAGAGAGATCTGCTCTCATGCGTGAAGTCCAACAAGTCCAAATTCAACAAGGCGTACCGTCTCCTAGCCAACAAATGTGGGGAAAGCTTGCTTATAGTAATCAGCGATGCATTGATCAGGTTAGTCAATCTAACGTAAAAACCCAGAAAAAGCCTTTGGGAGCACACCTCAGCCTTCAAGGACGCGTACGTACAACTCACCAACATGATTGAGAGTCAAACTAACAAAAATCCGATCATGACAGTTTCCATGGCGCTAGCGGCAGTCTTCTTCATAAAGAGCCTGAGACAGGACAACTTGATATTGAGTATTACCTCTACGCTCTACGATATACAACCATTCACGCTGGAAGCGGTGTCCACCCAAGTACTACTAGAGGACTCTTGTCAAGAATCAAACTCAATAAATACTGGTTACTACGCCTCAGAAAACAACTTTCATCATTGTTGTACCAACAAAAAACCCCATCCTCAAGCACTTCAAAAGACTGCTCAACCCCATGATTTTCAACCCCGTCCTGTTGCTCCCACAAGGAAAAACCCCCAACTACAACATCAAACCACAAAACTTGCGGCTCAGATTGATTGACTTGACCATGAGCTGAAGAAACTTCTGTCAATGCATTCTTTGAACATATCCAAAGAAGTTTTGGAGGAGTTAAATGCAGACGAGACGCTCATGGTCACCAACAAGTCTACCAACCCGGATGACTGCGGTTTTCTGGTCTGCAATGACTCTCTGTACAGTATGTCAGCCTCAACTGGTCATAAGCTTGAACTTGTGTACAATTCTGGTGCATCAAGGTCAACAGTCTGCAATCTATCCCTTCTTGACAATCCAACCCCGGTCACAAAGCAACTGAGCACTTACAGAGGTCACATAAAGGTAACTCACGTTGATAAACTTAACATTGGAGGGACTACCATCTATCCGGTATTCTACGCGCCTGATGGGCCTAGAAACCTCATCTCTGCAACTCAGCTGGAAGATTATGGGCTGCAAGTGGTACACAAGCATAGGACGGTCCTGGTGAAGCTGGCAGACCGCATCATCTACTGCTTCCCACGGATCTGTAACCTATACCTGTTGTGCTACTCCCCTCCTTCCAATCTGAATCTGGCCCGGATCACTAGTGCGGCTGTGGATTGGCACATTACTCTTGGCCACCCGTCTGAGGTGTATCTCAAAGCTTTCCTGAAACTCCACAACCTTCCAACTCCGACTCCATTTCCATTGTCCAACAAATGCAACATTTGCTCTGAGTTCAAGATCAAGCGCCGACCACACTCCAATCCCCTACCAGTCTTGCCCAAGCCCTTTCACCAACTCCACATGGACTTTCTTCAAATTTCACCTCTGTGCAAAAAATCTGTGTTGTACATCCTGGAAATAATCAATGATTTCTTGAGATTCAATAGGATATACATGCTGAGGAATAAGTCAGACGCAGAGGACCGGATAATTGGCTATGTTCATGAAATCAAAAACCAACTCAATGTTACTCCTGCTTTCTTGCACTGCAATTGTGGAGGAGAATTTGGTTCAACCCAACTCCACAACTTTCTTGCAACCCGTGGAATTGTCCTTGAACAGGCACCAGCCGATTCACCCCAGTCCAACGGGCTTGCCAAACTTTTTAACCAGACTATTCTCACCAAAATGAGATGTTTGCTTGCTCAGTCCAATGTTTGTATTGACTATTGGGATGAGGCCTCTAAGTACTTGTCAATGCTCTTCAATATACTACCCACAGCATCACTTGGTTGGAAATCACCGGTTAGCACTCTGCTTGAGGTAAATGCAACCATTGAACCCTTTTGCGACGTACCAACACTGGTCCCGTTTGGTCTCAAGGTGCATGTTCATAGCTCACCCCCAACCAAACTTGAGGTAAGGTCTAAACCATTACTCTTCCTGGGTTATGAGGCCTACTCAGATGCATGAAGGTTTCTGGACCCCAATCGACGGCGAGTGGTGGTAAGCAGGGACTTCACACCAACTTAATTTTGTATTTCCATATGAATCCAAACAGTCTGTGAAGAAGTCCCCGTCCTCACTTCCACAGACCGTCCCATTACACCGTATCATCCCCGCCAATCAGTCCGAACCAACAGCGGTCATTATGCCTGTCTCTCAAACTTGCACCCCAGGACACAACAATCACTCGGAACCGTCCATTGGACCATCATCATAGACTCCCTCCCCTAACATTGAGAATACAGTCCCCAAGGTTGTTAATCCCGGCGCCTGTGGAACCTCACAAGCGACAAAACCGCCCACCTTGGGTCCAGCGCCAAAGGACTACGCCTACGTCCCATATTACAACAAGGTACCAAAAGATGTCTCATCAAAAATTGATGTCACGGCAGTTGTCACTGGCTCACAACGCTCTTGGAACCGCGAGGACCATGCCAACGACGACAACAAAACTGACAAAATCCACCTCATTGAAGTCATATCAGTTGATAAAGCTCTTCCCAATCCCAGCAAACGTCCAAAGTGGGTGGAATCTATAACAGCGGAGAATCAATCCCTGCTCATGCACGAGATGGGGACACTGGTCCCACGCCCTGCGGATGACAAGGTGATTGGGGGCATGTGGCGCTTGGTGCGCAAGAAAAACCAATTTAGCAAGATCACTCAACGCAAGTCAAGATGGGTGTGTTTTGGAAATCACCAGGAATACCCACGACACTACCTTGACACCTACTCCTTGGTGGGTTGAAGCAAGTCACCCAGGGCATTACTGTTGGCTGCGGTACAACACAGCTGGCACATGCTCCAATTTGAAGTCAAAACAGCATTCCTCTATGGCAATATTGATGCGGTAATTCATGTGGCTCAGGTTGTGGATTTTGAGGTACCAGGAAAGGAAGACTGGGTATGGTGGCTCAACAAGTTGTTGTACGGCACAAAGCAAGCACCACAATGCTGGCGGGCCCATCTGTCAAAAATGCTTCTCTCTCTTGGGATGGCACCATTGGTAGGGGACAAATCAATCTTTATCAACGAGTCCAGGTCAATGCCTCTTCACTTGCATGTTGACAATGGGTTAGTTGTAGGGAAAGACATGGGTGAGATCAAGCGGTTTCTGGACCTTTTGGGGGGCAAGTACAAGCTAAAGGTCCAAGAACGGCTGGCTCAACATCTGGGTTACACACTTGAGTGGAACAAGGACGGATCACTAAAGCTCCACCAAAAAGACTTCATTGATAAGGCGCTCAAGGACTTTGGTTTTGAACATCTAAATGCGGTCAAGGCGCCAGCGCCAAAAAACATACACAATATTGTCGGACAGGACTCGCCAGAATTTGACGTGAAGACCATGCAAAGAGCGCTGGGTACTCTCATACACTTGGCCATACACACCAGACCATATATCCAGTTCACAGTTAATCTCCTCTTGCAGTTTGCAAACAAACCAACACAAGCTCAGTGGAAAATGGTTAAACACCTGTTCCGGTACCTACAGGGAACAAAAACCGTTGGACTGCTCTTCACAAAATCCCCCGATCATGGTGACCAGTTATGTGGATGGGCAGATGCAGACTACGGGCAATCCACCACTACCCAGAAGTCAACCTCAGGATACGTCATCACGTTTTATGGCAACCCAATCAGCTGGACTACAAAAAAAAACAGACCATTGTTGCTCAGTCCACAACAGAAGCGGAATTTGTAGCAATCAGCTTATGTGCAAAGCAGGTCAGATGGTTATCCACCATGATCATTAGAATTAGGATTGCTATCTTCAAAACAAAAAGAAAAACAATAACCAGGGGGCCAATTTTAGAAGTAAAGAAGCACAATTGAACCCTAACTCTTGGCACATTGAAATATGATTTCAATACGTTTGGGATCTGGTGTCCAAGTCACTGCTGTCTATCAAGCACTCCCCGTCCAACAATATGATTGCAGATATACTAACCAAGCCACTTGGGTATGTCAAGGTGATCCAGGCTAGATATCAAATGCATCTCACCTCCGCAGAATCTAGGAGGAGTGTCAAGTGAGAATTCCGCCAACTACGCAGTTCTGCTTGCAGAACCACAAGAGAAGTCGTGATCCCATCCCAACTCCAATCAGGCCAAGAATTGCAGGAACGGTCTCATCCAGCACTCCCAAGTCCAACCTGGATCCCGGTCCATCCCACAATCTGCTGACTCCTTCCCTTCCATCCAATCCTCATCACCTTGACCCTGGTCTCTACTCATTCGCCTCAGTCCACTCCAAATCAACTTGCCTTGGAACTGGTACTGCACACAATCTAGATTCTGGCCCCGGACCAATATTCAGGAGAAGAAAGCAACCCCAAAGCTCCGTCTGGAAAATTCCCTTGAGCCAGCCCAACTAGTAGTGCACCCAACTTAGTTATACTGTTACAAGAGTTTTAATTGATTGAATCAAAATAAAGAGTCTCATGAATGTTTCAAGATCTTGCTGATGGCACAAGCTTTGCAAGCCAACAGTTTCTTTACTTTTATATCCAGTTTTTGTCAAATTATTCCATAACTAGCATGACCAAGAGACTTATGTATTAATTTGTCCTGAGTGAAAAGAGTCAATGGACCTGACTTTTTATCCGTAACATGAAGAATAGATACAGTGCATTCATAAACGCCTACCCTCCTCCAGTTATTTTTCTGGATTACAAAGCTATCCCGTCCAAATTCAACAATAAATCCTTCTTGTAGTACAGACAACGAGTTTGCGGTAGAGTCAGGTGAAGAAAGAACATTTGAGATGGAAATTTCCCTATTTTTGTCATCAAAGAGTTCAACGGTACCCACTCCTTTGTAGCAGAGAGAGTTCTTTCCTGGAAATCCAGCCTGTGAATGATTGGTCTTGGTGAGAAAAAAAGGCTGACATAAGACACTATGTGTTTTGAAAATCCAGAGTCAACCACATAACAGTTCAGACTGAAAAGCAAGCTTTTGTGAAATGAGCTAACAGAGGTTCCTTCTGCAATTGATTCCAAGCCAGCTTTCTTTTTTATTGGAAAGGAGGGTTTGAGATGAGGATAGAGTTTCCAGAAACACCCATCAGGGGGTGCAGCCTTAGGATTGTGCCATTTTTCATTGCATGGCTTGACATTAGCGGTGAGGAAGGAAACGGAATTAATGCTATCATCCCGTTTATCAGATGGAATCTCTTTGTTCAGAAACCTATTATTGTTTAACATGCAAAGATGGTCAAGGACCTGATCAGGCGTTATCTTCTTGTGGGAGTGTGTTATTTGTTGAATGATGGTATCCAGACAGGACGGTAGTTTTTCCAAGATGAGATAGGCAATTATGTCAATAGGTAGATCTATCCCTACTTCATGCAACCAAGAAATAGCTGATTTTGTTTCTGTTATGAACCCAGGAATATTCAAAAATGAAAAAGGTTTTTTGCAAAAACTCCTTGAATATCCTGGCACAATTGGAGGCTTGATTTGAGGAAAAGTATTTGTTGATGTCCGCCCAGATTTGATGCGCGTCCTTCTCATTCTTGGGATTTATTATATTTTCTTGTATGGTGGTTTCCAGCTTCAAGGTTAAGATTGTTTGGATTCTCACCTTTTCAACATGGCTAAGTCCTATGGGATTTCCATTAGCATCCCTTTGTTTCTTTGTGAGCTTTTTGTAACGGTCTTCTTGAAGATCCATCATATTTACTACACAGTTGCGCCAAATGGAGAAGTTGTCCAAGGTAAGTAGAGGAATGGCCTCAATAGATGTTTTCAGTATGGTGGCTGTAAGAGAGTCCGTCATGTTCCTGTTCTGGTTGACCTTTGGAAGTTATTCAACTGTTAATTGTGTTAGAATAAATAATCCTAGTTGCTTCAAAGATGGTTCAAAGAAAAACCAGAATGCTGGAGTAAAGTGTTAGAAATTGAATGAAAACTAAGGAGGATAGTTGATTAAAACATCACCCTACCAGGCTTAAGCAAAATGACTAAGACAACACCAGACTGTTTGAAACTTAAAAGAAGAGAACTAATCCTCCACACACACACACTCCAAGAAATAGACTTGACAAATGATGACTGAGTGAAAAAGGCAGAAAATTAGTCACCACAGAGATGTAGGGATAAATTACTGGTCGCACCCAGTTACTTGAGTCCTCAATTAGTATTCCATTGATTATCTTGGTTATCCTTAGTTTTCTGTCTGTTGTATAACTTCAGAGATGCCAGTAAAGATTTGTATGCTTCATGCAGAATCTGTTGTTCCTCCGGTTGTTCCTTGAATGTGCCCATTGAAGAAAAGGAGATGATGTGCTCATAGTAGAAGCGCGCAATGCATAATGAGTATGCAGCAGGACATTCTTGTGGCGCGCACAAAGAGCTGGCGACTGGGGAATAAAAATAAGAAGAAAAAAAAATTACATAATAAAATAATAATAAAAGAAAATAAATAATGAAATAAAAACATAGAAATTAAGATGGAATATGAAGATGGACTATGGATAATCTCAACATATTGATCATATCAACAATAACTTGCTCCTCATTGGCAAAGTTGCTGATTTCTTCCACCCCAGGAAGAGATTCATTCAAAGAAAGAAGTAAGGGGTCCAAGGAAGGGATTGAATCATTGATCAATGCTAATTTAGACGTGATTGGAGCTGGTTTTGTTGGTGTTGGAATATCCTCCTCCACATTGGATTAGGGCCACTCAGAGGTTTTGTAGGGATCATTATTGCTAGGCTGAGCATCCGCAAGCAAGTCCTCAGCATCTACTGAATCCAATTTTTGGGCATCAAAGCCAGCCAAGAGGGTGATTGTGGCCTTCTTTCCAAATATTTCATCCATATTAACATACAAACAACAAATTGATCCCAACTTATCAACCAAAAAGTTGATCCCCTTGGATTTATTGAAGTTGGTGATACCAAAGCCAGTGGAGATTGACATTGACTGGGCTTTTTTTTACTTGGCTCCATAGTTCTTGAATCACTCCCGCATCTGTTATGATGAAAGATACGGCCTACCTTTGGTTTTATTTTTCAGTTCATTGGCCATCAGGAGATAAACATTAACCTTAGAGGATGGAGGACAGCCAACTTGTGTTTCATTGTCAGATCCAAAGCAAACATCATAGTTAGAGGGAATTTTGAGCCAGTTTACCAGGATGATCTGATCAGCTGTCTTGAGCTGAATTGAGCCTTTGGAAGCTGATTGAGGAGGATTTTTGGATGTTGATTTCCTGGGGGATGTTTTCCGTGGTCCATTGGATTGTTTAGTGGAATTGTGGGAGGAGGTTTGCTGAGGGTCCATTTAAAAAGAGTAAGAGGGATGAAGGGATGAAGGGATGAAGGGAAGAAGCAATGAAGCAATGAAGTGATGGAGGGGTGTGATGAAAGTGGGAAGAAGCAATGAAGCAATGAGAGTTAGGATTTTATGAAAGCAGGGATCTAGCAATGAAGTGATGAGAGGATGGATGTGATGAAAGCAAGAATGTGATGAGAGTGATGAAGCAATGGGAGTTTTGAAGTGGTGAGAGTGATGAAGTGATGAGGAGATGAGAGTGATGAAGCAAAGAGGATAGGAAGAGATGATAGAGATGAAGTTATGATAGCAATGAATCAAATTTTTTGGATGAGGTTGGAGGTAGAATTTTTTGGATGGGTTTGGAGGTAGAATTTTTTGTATGAGGTTGCAGGTTGAAACCAGGGATGATGATGTGGAATGATGCGTGGTTGAGGTGGGGAAAGCATTTTAATACTTCATTTTTTTAAAACAAAATATTTTCAGGTAACTCCTGCCACCTCTGATGTGAAATAAGTTGATTTTTTTGATTTTTAATGGGGATTTTCAAATGGATAATTTGGGTTAAAACCCGCAATAAAAAAAGGCTTCTTGGCTTAACTCTGATATATCCTATTCTTATTTGAATCCATTCTTTGAGGTTTAATATCAAATCCAAAAAACCTCAAATATATTTCAGAAGTCTCTTTGATTGTTGTTTAATGTTCTGGAAGCTTAAATCACCAAGAAAATTTAACTAAAAAGGCAAAGAAAAGGCTCCAAAACTGCAATGAGAAATATTTTTTTTATTTTTCTCTTTTCTTTTGATTCATTGAATGAAATTTTTAAGGTTTTCCAATGCTCCAAAAATTAACAAATATTTTTTTAAGGATTCCAGAATACAAGCTACAGGCCTGTGGCATCAAATTTACAAAGAAAAATCATTGAAAAACCCATGAAATGAAGAATTTTCCCATGTATGAGTTACATCACACAGACATAAAACAACTGTAATTTAAAGGATTGCGCCAGTGAGAAAATGAATGCCCTATTTTTCATCATAATCTTTTTAAATTTTTGACTTTATGAATTTTTTTTTGAATATGTAAAAATATTTGAATTTCTCTAATAAAATATGTGTATGTATAATTGTTCTCATGTTTTTACATGTTGTGTTAAAATGTATTTAAATCCAATAAGTACAGCCTAAATTTCACTGAAAAACCATTTTATCAGGGAATGATTTTTTTCAAACCCCAAATAATCCAACTTAAATGGTTTTCAAATTTCAAAGATGTAATTGGCTCATTCTAAAACTCTTAAAAACATGTGCTTCTTGAATATTTGAAATTTTCCATACTTCATTCTGCAGTTGCGTAAAATTGCTTTTAATAACCCCCATATATTTTCATCAGAAGTATTTCATGGGTCAGGCCCCTTGAATATTCAATCAAAAATAAGTAATAAAATAATAAGGCATATCAGAGTAAACATTTTGAAGGAATTGAATTGCTTGTGTCAGGCAAAATATAAATTTTTCAAAAATTATTTGGGGCATTATTTTTTTCACGGCCCCAAACCTTGTTTTTGCACGATTTCAATGTCCTGAAACATCCCCAATCCATTTGGTTTTCCTTGAAATATCACAGGTTGGAAGAGTGGCCAAAAAAACAAAACATCAGCGCGTAGAGGGGTATCTAAAGCTCTCTAGACTAAATTTGAGAGTTTGTGGCCAATTTAAATGCCTTCAAAATTGCAATCAACAAATTTATAAAGAAAACGCATCACATCTCAAATACTTTCACATTTTTTCAAAAAGAATTTTCTGATTATTTTGGAAACTCTGAAGGGACAGAAAGATTTTAAATATA